>JAAIIK010000128.1:744752-758300 GCA_014706435.1 Silurus glanis
AGGGGCAGGCAGACAGACAAAGAGGGGCAGGCAGACAGACAAAGAGGCAGGCAGACAGAGAGTGCAGGCAGACAGTTAGATTATTGATCTCGTGAGGGAAATTAGAGTCTTACACTAGCAGCAGGTTATAAAAACAGGAAAAAACAGTAAATACTTCTACTTTAACAGAGTGAAGCAGCAGCGCTTTAGTCTTTTAGTATGTTTAGCTGTCTCACCTCATCATCTGTACATTTGTCACATGCCATTCATTCAAATACCTTCACGCACTATGTGTTTGATTATTTAGCTACAAAAGTCACTTGGAACTCGCTGATATACATGTCCGTATAAACATATATAACAGGTTTTCAGGCTTCTTATTTAACTGGGCCATATGTTCACTTCTTCGATAAAAACAGTATAAATAAGAGGCGTATGACACAATGATAAAGTGAGCTATATGTATGTCACCAGTATAATATTAGAGTTCAGGGTAACAGAAGGTTTATTCAACTAAACTAAGTTGTCCTTGGTCAGGGCCTCCAGTATCCTTGAACCTCAGAAGAGCTCAAAATACGGAGAAAAGCTCAGACGCCTCGTTTTACACAGAGCCCCGAGGGCTACGGTTGTGTTAATGTCCTGAAGATTAGATGTGCAACAGGGCAGAGTCCAGGGGTTTACAATTCTCCAGAGAATGCGCAGCGCTGTGCTCTGGCGCGCACACACACACACAAACTTGCTGCAAGAGCTAATAATCCACACATGCCTGTTAGAGTATATCTGTGTGTGGCATGAATATCTGGGCGTGGAGGAGCATTAACACACACACGCAGATAGAGAGAGAAAGAGACAAAGACAGATAGTGAGAGAAAGAGGGAGTAGGGGGGACAGAAAGAGATATAAAGAGACAGAGCAACATATGGCACAGCAAGAAGCCACAGAGACCCACCAAAAAAAAAATACCCAGTAGAAAAGGTGAGACTGACCACACAGAAAGACAGAAATGAAAAGAGAGAAAGACTGAAAACTGAACGGTAAGAAAGCTAAAAAAAAAAGAGTGACAGACATGCAGAACGACAAAAAGATAAGGGCATAGAGACTGCAAGAGACAGAAAAAGAGAGGAAGAAAAAAAAAAAACCAGTGAGCGAGAACCAGTCTCTGAGTTCTCTGTAAACAAATCCCACCCAAACACAGCTTATCTAATCTGTTAGAGCAGAGAGCGGTTACGTGGCCGTCTCTTCCTCAAACAGCCGTCTATCAGAGTCACAGCCTCGGCGCACGCCCAAACCGAAACTACGGTCCACTGCGTACTGCGACGGAGACGCACGAGTCTTCCGCAGAAGCATGGTGTCGAATAAAACCTGGCCAGAGCGAAGGTCAGCAGCTCGAGCATTTTTTCCTGCCTATTTTAGAATCGTGTCTGATTTCTCCGGCTGGTGCAAATTCTAGACCTGAGCCAGGGCCTGGCTTCTTTCTTCTTGTCCCTTGTAAAAAAAAAAATTAAAAAAAAAGCTCGAATTTGTTTGTGATGATAAGAAAAGTCTGGGAGATTTGGAACAGGGGAAGAGAAGAGGAGGAGAAACTCAAAGCAACTCTTAAAGTCAGGCTCGCAGCTCCGTTCATACCGGTTTATACGCGAGCGCAGCATTAGGGAAAAATCAGACTTGATCACCTTTCTTTCAGCACAGGGTGGCTACAGAAGGGTGCGAACTGTTATGACGTACCGGTCAAGCTCTGCACAAACACACATCGGATGAACGCTGTATTAGAAGGAAACAGCACAGAGCCAAATCATCTTTTCACCGTTGCATCATTCACACATTCGGAAATGAAGAAATCTCACATCTGCAACACATCGAAACGCCTCAATAACAGACTCCTTTTCTGGTCACTAGTGCTGCTAAAATTATTTCAAAACACATCTGCAATCTTTTATGCTCCATATGGTGATTCCAGATCTTAGAGCTGATGCTCTGTAAATGTATTCCTGGATCAGGACCAGCTACATCCATGCGTGATTCTTCCTCAAACTGTTACAACAAAGTCAGAGGCACACAACTGCATAAGTTGTCTTCGGGTGCACTTGCATTAAATGTTCCACTTCACTTGAACTAGAAGACCCGAACCTGTTCCAGTGTGACAGTACCCTGTACAGAAAGCCAGCTCCATGAAGACTGCAGTGGAAGATCTTAAGTGGCCTGCATTAGAGCTCTGACCTCAATCCTATTGGACAACTTTGAGACGAATTTGAACACTGAATGCACCACAGACCTCCTCAACTCACCTCACCTCCATCAGTACTTTACTAATACCCTGGTAGCTGAAAGAGCACAGATCTCCATAAACACACTCCTAATATCCTCCACTCTTCCAGGAAGATGTCCAGCACATTGATAATTTAATCTGTACTTAAGTCTATATCGGTCATACATCCATCCATCCCTTCTGTTTAATTCATACATGTCTACCGTATTTTTCCGGACTATAAGCCGCTACTTTTTTCCCACGTTTTGAACCCCGCGGCTTAAACAATGACGCGGCTAATTTATGGATTTTTCCCTGAATTTTTCCCGGTTTCACAAGCTTCAAACCAAAAAACTGAACCCCATAACATTAGACCAATGAAACTGCCGAACGGGTTCAGGTGAACCAATGAAACTCTTTAGATTAAATCGCGCTCCCACTGAATCGGGCCGCACCACATCATAAATATGGATGATGTTCCTCTGACGTTTGACCTGCCGCTCACTCGGACTGTCAACAGGAAAAGCTAATCATTCGTCACGCTGAAACCAACCGGGCATGAAAAAAACACTTCACCTGTGTTCTGAGCTGCACGGCATCGGGAGAAAAGCTTCACCGATGGTGATTTTTAAACGCACAACGATGCCAAAAGAAAAATTCCCAAGAGAAACTGTTGTGAAAGGAAGGAGGAAGACAGTGAACAATGACTTTCTTGGTAGGCTACTGTTTAGATACAAGACGTGTAACAGACACCGTCGTTAAAGCCTGTGTAAAGTTCATTAGTTTCAGTGTAGACACCTGCGGCTTATAGACAGGTGCGGCGTATTTATGTTCAAAATATAAATCTTTGTCAAATTCAGTGGGTGCGGCTTATATTTGGGTGCGCTTAATAGTCCGGAAAATAAATAAGGTATGTACACACACACACACACAATATATATATATATATATATATATATATATATATATATATATACACATACATACACACACACACACATATACATATACACACACACACACTAATATAATGAGTGAGTCAGAGTGTGTCCATCGGTCCATCTATACACACAAACACAGGCCTTAGAGGCTCTTTGTAAATTGAAAAAAGTCGACATTTATCCACTAATGCACTGTATAAAATCAGCGATTACTGCTCTAAACAGTAGCATTCCCCAAGAATAAAATGTTTCATTTTAAAAGAAATAAATGAATCATGTTTGAGGCCGGCTATTAAACCGGTTGAGTTTTGTTCCAGCCTCCTGACCATAGATCGGTCATGCAGATGAGGAGAGATTTCCCAAAAACCACCCTGAAAAAGAAACAAAGAAATTATAGAAGGGGTCGATTTAAGGACAAACTCCACCCGGAGTAGAAAAGGAGCGCAAGATATTCCGCCGCGTTCCGTTTCTTTCCACCTTCAAGGTAGAAAAGTTCGATACCCAAACCCGGTCTTCTCCCTCCAGCCGATATGCGTTGTGTGTTTTTTTTTAGGTTTGTATGACAACCTTGAATGTGACATGGTCTCTATGTAAACTAAACCTGTTTATATTATGACTATCCTTTTTGTCGATCAAAAGCGCATTAAGGAATGCTTCTTAGCAAGATACAGCAGACTGATTCCCAAAAGAGCAACTCTTATCAGGAGAAGGGACTCTGATAAAAAACCATCTCCGAGCTAATGGCTTCAGGCAGTGTTGAGGAGATAACCTCGAGCATGCACACGCACTCCAAAACTAAGAAGATAGTAGCAACATCTGCTCGACATTCTCACCCACCATGCATTAGGTGGCCAAGAATAACAGGATCCCAGCGGGGATGCAGTTTATCGGTTAAGGTTGACATTTTATTGATGATAAATAAAAAAATTAGCCTTTTTTTTTTTTTTACAAGCAAAATATAAAGCGTGTATCAATTTCATGTGCCAAGATTAAGTACATGAATCTCCAAGTCAGATTTAGCATTTTTAATGTTTTATTACACAGCTGGCAAATGTAATATGTTTTTAAATGAATTGCATGAGTTCTATATAGTTTACATTTATATCCATGTCTGATGCATACTTTCAGCTTCAGATGCTCAACCACAACCTTTACAATCTTGAAAATCGCAGTTTGATTGGCCGTATTTCATCACAGACTCTGAAACGCACCAATTTCCTGTCAGATCTCGAACACTTTTTTGCCTTTTCCAATAAACGGAAGGGGGAAAAAAAAAGCTGAACTTTGATGTACTAGAGGAAAAAGTGCAATTTCTACAAGATTATGCAGTTCACGATCACATTTAGGAACAAAAATATATACTGAACTTGTTTTTTTTTATTTATTAACGCAAGTTATTATTAACAACAATTGTAATCAACATTTAAACAGTTTACATTTTTTAAACCATTTTTTTAATAAAATGCCTGCTTGGTTAAATAATATAAAAACATTTTATAACAATAAAATAGAATAAATCAAATTAACGCAATACACTTTTATTATATTAAATAAATTGAGTAATAAACTAAATTGGCACAAATTAAATTGATGAAATAAAATGAAAACAATTTTATTAAATAGTTGACATTTGTTAGACCCCGTGTGGGTAATACAGATGTGTACGCAAGTGAGGCGTGTTTTATGTATAATATTTAATTTTCTAAAGATATTATCTACGTTACTGTTCTACGTATCTCGGCGTACTTTAACAATTGTATTCATTCCTTCCATCTTTCGTTCATTCACTCCCTCGATACGTGTAAATGTCAGGATTTTCTCCTTTTAAGAGAAATTCTTGAAGCTGGACATAAAACGCTAAAGAATCCATACCGCTAGCTTTAGCCGCTAGCCACTTCCTGGTTAGCGACTAACACTAGCGCTCTGGATTCTTTAGCGTTTTCATGCATGCGCAAAACAAATCGTATTTCCAGTACGGCCCCAGCAGCCACAGTGACACTGCGCTAACTCTAGTTCAATTTATTATCCCTGTAATTGTTGTGCATGTCTTCAGGTTTGATGACTCAAAGTGCGAGGCAGAGACTTGACTTAAATTAGCGGTCCGCCACTTAATACATTCCTGAGGGAACGCAAATTTGAACTCTGTTCCGCACATAAAAAGGATTGCGTTCGAAAGCCCTGTATCGAAAAATTGTGGTACGAAGACGTGTACCGTAACACCCCTACTATCTAGAGTCTCCCATAGATCTGGATTGCAAAAATGGCAATGGAGATTCATTAGCAGCTTTAAGTCATCTTTGAATGAAGCCAGTCAACAAACCGATCCTTGATTCTTGCTTTTTTTCTTAATGACAAACGGAGCTTGTGTTTAAAGACGAAACGCAAATCCATTAGTCATTTGAACGCCATAGTCAGCGCATGTGCATATACGAAATGATTCATAACAGGCACAACGTTCCCATCCCGAGCCATCCTGAGGTTGCTCCAGCCCCAGTCACGTCCCACCTCATGAAGGTTGTGGACCTTTAAAGAAGTAGATGCCTTCAAACATCCCGAACCATCTAAGAGACGTACCAGCGTCAATGGGATCCCACTTCATGTGGAGTTTTGACATTGGACCTCCTTGAGTGTTTAAAGGCTCTGGCATGGAGAAGCTGGTGTTGGATCTGTGATGATCTCAAATGTTGAGCTATTTTATGAGTTGCTCAGTAGCTCCTAGTTTTATAACCACAAATGACTGTATAAGACTGTAGAAAGAACATCACTCAATCACACACTCCAGTGCTCATGTTAGTTCTCACTCTCCAGTGTTCTGTATTGTTTAAAGATTTATAATCATACTCTTGATGTCACCCAAATGAGGATGGGTTCCCCTTTTGTTCCTCTCAAGGTTTCTTCCTCATAACATCTAAGGGAGTTTTTCCTTGCCACAGTCACCATGGCTGCTCATCAGGGATCAACACACATCGTTCACCTTAACTGTTGATTTCTGTAAAGCTGCTTTGAGACAATGTCCGTTGTGAAAAGCGCTATAGAAATAAACTTGACAACGTATGTGGATTTACTGCAAGACCTTTTTTTAGTCACAGAGACCAAATCATTACACCGAATACTCAGCATAGGTATCTGTGCTCATGCCGAGCGGCGAGTCAGCAAAAACACCGTACAGAAAATTAAAAGCTGTAAAACTGTGCACCAAAGAGGCAATCAGCACACAAGGAGACGAACCTGAATATCCTGCATGAGACAAATCCTGTAACCCTATCTTAGCCTTAATTCAGATGCTACGCTAAGCCGTCATGGAAAGATTAAGAGGACCGGGCTTTAGTTTCAGCTGGCTATAAGGGGAATATGAGAACCTGTGTAAGATAGATGAATTCGAAAGAGACCAAGTTATTACGCTTCATTCGAAAAGTGGTAGGTCAGTGGTTACGGCTCTGGTTTACTGATCAGAAGGTCAGGTGTTCAAGCCCCAGTATCGCCAAAATGCCACTTAATTAGCGCTTCAGGTGCGCAGTATCATGGCTGACCCGGTGCTCTGACATACAAAGAAAGAGTTTTCACTGTACTTATGACAAGTAAAAGCCTCTCTCGCTTTTTTTTTTTGCCACGGATACATCCGATTCCTGAAGTGAATGAGGCCAGACATTTAGAGTTCAAGATTTAGAGCTCACACTTGGTGTTTCATCTCAAGAGCATGCCAATGGACTTGCTCAGGCACTGATGAGGTCGGTTCCCTTTTAGTTCCGATGACGGGAAGTACATTATGTTACAGCATAAAAAAAGAAAAACGCAACTGCTTGCGGAAGTGAAACATTTAGAGGTTTTGTCAGGTGCGAACGAACGTTTGTCCGGGTTTGTTTATGAGGTCTTGAAGTTGAATTTGAGGCGATTCCAGACAGTACCACAGGCCACTCAATGTGGAATTGCCTAAAGGGAAAGCAGAACTGTTGTTCCTGCACTGATGTTAGAAATGACTTGAAATGCTTCGCCTCTCTGTATCTCAAGCAGGTGAAGGTGCCCCATGTGGAGACAGAGACAGCTATCTGTTCTAAGCACTAAGAAGTAACAGTGGGGAAAAAAATCGTCCGGGAACAAACGGTACTCAATTGCAATCCTTAAACTTTGCATGTTTCGCAGGGACACTACAGCGCACGCCATGTGCTTTTCACCTGGCATGAATTCCATAATGAGGCCTGCAAGGATCATCATTCTGAAAGAAACCCACACAAGGAAAGGAATCTGAACGGAGACTCTTCAGCGCAAAGATGTCAGAAATTCCACAGACTTGAAGTGCGACTTTAAAATGCAGCTCGTGTAACATATGAGCACATTTGTTCATAGAATTAATACAGGGCCTGTCGAAAGTTTGGAAACACCCAGTCTTTTATGGCTTACGAGAGACGCATGTAAGTTTCTTTTGTTTCTATGGAATATACGGCATTTTTATAGTAGGATTACCGTATTTTCCGGACTATAAGCCTCTACTTTTTTCCCACGCTTTGAACCTCGCAGCTTAAACAATGAAGCGGCTAATTTATGGATTAGCCAAAAAACTGAGCCCCATAACATTAGACCAATGAAATTGCCGAATGGGTTCAGGTGAACCAATGAAACTCTTTATATTAAATCAGATGCGCTCCCACTGAATCGGGCCGCACCACATCATAAATATGGAGGAGGTTCCTCTGACGTTTGACCTGCCGCTCACTCGGACTGTCTACAGGAAATGCGAATCGTTCGTCACGCTGAAAACAACCGGGCATGACCAAAGCAAAATGTATCAATGCGCAAATGTCAGACTTGATTTTCATTGAAAAACACTTTCGAAGATTTCTTTCTGACCTTCATCCCAGAGCAGTTCAATAGTATTAAGGTGCAGTGACTGGGCAGGCCGTTTCATGATCTATAGCACTCCAGATGGAATTGCATGATGGTGAAGTATAGAATGGTAGCCATGTTGTTGGTTTCCCCATTTACCTTCCAAACCATTAATCTTCCACCTGCATGGATGTCTGTGGGTGTGAGACAAACGTCTACTGTCCCCTGTACTCTATTTTATACAAGTTCACCTGTTTGAAACAAAAATGTCCAATTTGAACTCATCTGTCCATAGAACTTTCTTCATTCACTTTCCAGTTCTGTCCTGCCTTTCACTAGTTTGTTGCATAGAAACAAAAGGAACATTCCTGTGTATCAAACACCATAAAAGACTAGGTGTTTCTGCAGGCTCGGTAAAGTCACATTCAGCATTAGAGATGCAGAGTTTAGAAGATTTTACTAGTAAATCATTACCGAGTGTCTGTCTGTCCAAATCGACCACTTGTGAACTGTAACAGAAATACGCACTGATGCGTTGAATGTTTCACGAGCAATACCGCGCCGAAGTCAAAGCGAAAACGGCAGTGAGGAGATCGCATGAGTCACACGGACGTGTTGGTAGTCGTGAGGTGACTTATCAGTAATCACTGTAGTACTGTAAACAGTAATCAGATTAAACATACGACGGATTGTTATAAGTGTTAAGACATGCCGAGCCACAAGGCTAAAACGGAGTCAGCAGGAAACGGAGAGGACGAACCGAAAAGAAAACGCTGAAGCTGAGACGCATTCCAAATCTGCTGATGCTGCGTTTGATAAAATGTTCACTTTACTTTTAATTCTGAGGATTCGCGCCACTATTGGCATTATATTAACTAAGTGGTGCGAAGGAAAAGCTTTCACCCTTTGGAAATTCCAATCCTGACATTACCGTAGCTACTCATGAACAGAATCCGGAACACCGAAAATGGCCTCCCTCTTCCCCTGTCAGAGCAAAACTAGCCAATCAGAGCCATCTGTGAGCTCAAGTATGTAGAAGAGAGCAGATAGCACTTTCCTTTCCCGACATTGGCAGCAGTTCGAAAGAGATACGGACTGGATTTTCCATCCTTGACTGCAATCTGTGGAGTGATCAATGGATCACGGACATCTTGTTCTCTTCTCAAGATCACACAGCATATTTAGCCTCCACCACGAAATAAATGTTAAATACGTATAAACACACATCTTCTGTAAAAGGTCTTTCAATTTACTGTAGGAACTCGATACACCGAATTAAAATTTGGTGCTGAAATCCTGACTAATGTAATCAAACTAAGTTTTGTTATATTATAATATTAGACAACGAACGCATGTAAAGTGCACAAAAGTTGCGCCAACTCAGCATTTCCACGACATCATTAACCAAATTTTGAAAGCACAAAGAAAGTTCTCTAAACACTTAGTCTTCCGTACTCAGGTTTAGTCCAACGAGACATAAATAGACATTCTCTTCATCGTTATCTTGCGTCGGCCTTTACATCAGAGTGAACAAGATTTAACTTCGAACTTATAAAACACTAAGCAAATCGGAACGGTCTTAAAACAGTGGACGCTCAAAAAAACGCTCATAGCTCACGTCAGGTCCGTATGCACAGCCCCGGTTATCTCCTGGATACCTTTAGAGTCAAATTTTTGAGATTTCTGAAACCGTACACGTGTTTTGTTTCGTTTTTTTTTTTCCCTCTCAAATCGCCATACCAACAAACAGCCTGCAGCTTATTTTAAAACAGTCGCAAGCACCATTTTATATATTTTTTTTTAATAACAGCACACAAACACTTTGAACTCTTCCATATCAGGAATCAACAGCTGCTGTGTAGAGAGACGGAAAACTTGCTTATCAGGTACAGGAGGAAAAACAGAGCTGTTGCCGTACAACGCTATCACGGCGTCGTTACGTTAAACATAGAACGGCATTAAGCGTCGGCGAGTTCGTCTTAACAGCTCGCCGAGGAACCCGTGCCGAACCTCGTCGGGGACGTGACAAGCTCCGAAAGCACGTACAATTCTGCACCAAAAATAAAAATAAAAAAACGAAGTCGGATCGAACGTCAACAGTGCGAAATCCTTAAACTGGGCCAAAAGGAAGTTACAAAGTAAAATCAGCGAGACGTCATTTAGAAGACTCGGGTCAAACTGTGACCACGCAAAGTTTACATATTCATCATAATGTGTTAAAAATAAGCTGTACTGCTCTGAATGACTGTCATACAGTTAATGGAACAAATTTACACCCCCACAAAAAAAAAGGCAGAATTTTTTGCGTTTCTCGTTGCGTAAAATTATTATTTTTTAAACAAAACCAAAGACACAAAAAATCCAGCCAGCAACATTTAAAAGCAAAATTCACATGTAAAAGTTCACCTAGAAACAAAAGGTCACATCCTGCAAAAAAAATTAAAAAATAAATGTAGTCACCTTTTGGTCTACTATAATTATATCCCCGTACATTGCGTTAATTCTCGCCGTCTCACTCGTCGGCATCATAATAATGCTATTAAGAGACGGATTGATTCAGGAGGGACGCTGTTGAATGACTGGGTGTGAAACGCAGATAAAAGAGAGGCAGTTTACACAACTCTCGTGGCCATCAGCTTTCTTACACTTTCAGAGCCGTCTGTGCGGATGGATACGATTAGAGTCTAGAAGCTTTTGCCATTAGAACCATATACAGCTGACGCAACGTTCCTCCAGAACCAGAGCTGAGAAGATGATCAGACCCGAAACGTGTCAATCAGGAGAACACAAGATGTATTTTGGGGGTGTAAAAAAAACCAAAAAGACAAAACAGTGTCTCACTTCAGAAAAGCCTTCGTCTTTGTTAGTCTTGAACAAACGGTGGCGATAATTAAGCGGGTTCCCGAACATCGATCAGGAACAAGAAAACATATACTCGCTAAAAGCTAAAATATCGGTGTGTAAACACAATTGAATTTGGAGGACTGCTTTATTATCGGTCACGTCTTCTGTTGAAGTTCCTTTGCTGCTCTTATACTCTTGGATAACGGAGTCCAAAAAAAAACGGAATTCGGCTGCGTTTTAAAAGAATCTGTGAGCGCAACTTCGCGGATCTTTACCGCATGAATCTGTCCGGTTTTGTGCCCTTCGTAAGCAGCAACAAGAACAAAAATAAAAAAAAACCCGAAGTAGAAATAACTGTACCCTTTTACAGCGGTTTCCTCATTATCTTGACGACTAAGACTCACACAACTCACACGCCCCGTCTCTGCTAACGCGCAAACCGCACAACGGTTTCTCGGTGAGACGTGCTATAGAAGCAGGCCAAGTGAGAGTATACAGCGAGTGGTCCTGCAATTCGTCTGCAAATTGGTCGAGTGATTCATCTTCTATCACAGCGGCTCTGACGGCGGTTAAACGAAAAAGCGCATGTTTCTATGATCTCTCGTTTTTGATACGATATCATTTCAAGAGTAAAACGAGGATGGACAAGATTAGAAAGGAGTTTATTAGAGGGACAGCCCAGGTAGGACGTTTTGGTGACAAGGTGAGGGAAGCGAGATTGAGATGGTTTGGACATGTGCAGAGGAGGGACATGAGTTATATTGGTAGAAGAATGCTGAGGATGGAGCCACCAGGAAGGAGGAAAAGAGGAAGGCCAAGGAGGAGGTTTATGGATGTGGTGAGGGAAGACATGCAGGTAGTTGGTGTGAAAGAGGCAGATGTAGAGGACAGGGTGGTATGGAGACGGATGATCCGCTGTGGCGACCCCTAATGGGAGCAGCCGAAAGAAGATCATTTCAAGAGTAAGACATTTTCTACCCGAAGACAAAAGGAAGTTGGACTTCTTGAAAAGAAGTCTGATCTGCAGTTTGCATGTAAAATATAGCTACGATATAACTACATAAAAAAAATATTAAGGAAGGAAGTACCATCAAGTGATATTCAAGCATTCACCTCAGTTTACACGGAAACTTACACGTGCTAACCTGAGAAACACGCTGAATAATGCACTGTTTCGCAGAGCTAAAAAAAAAAAAAAAAAAAAAAAAAAAGCAGATGAAAGGTAACCTGTGTTTACTTTCATATTCCTTTAGATCAGATTTAAAGTCGTAAAAATCGAGTCCTTGAGGCCGAATTCATCCTTTTCTGCACTGGAGGCATTCTAAAAACTCGAGAGCAACTCAAACATGGTGCATTTAGCCACGTTTCAATGTCAAAATGTCCACCGTGTTTAAAGAATACAAGTGAAAACGACATAAAAAAAAATCAGAAGTTTATTCCATTGTGTGAACAGTGAGAACTTTGAGAATAGGAAAGAAAAAAAAAAAAAAAAACGCCTTTTGTGCGACACATGAGCTCAGAGGCGACGATCGGGTTCACTTCCTGGAGGCGTAGCTGCGTGCTTGCTGTAACACAACGCTCGGCTTGTCATGACATGGTGACTGCGAAGAACACTAACACACATGCCCTACATTCGTGCCAGCCAGATATGCGTGCACCCGCGCCAGGCGTGCGAGTGTGAAAGTGAGAAAGGACTCTCTGGGCAAAAAGGAGGAAATTCTGGTACCGGTACCACTACTGGTACCAATTTCCACTCAGTCTGCACGACATTTGCATACTGAAGGACATTCGTTTTCAGGACAAAAACACCCAAGAACTCATTTAGCACCGTTTTTTTTTTTTACTTTAATACCTCTATAGATGTAATTACTCGCTTTTCTTTTAGGTTTGAAATAATGTCACAATCCTTGTTGGACTTGTGCCGTGTTGCTGTTCTGCACGTCAGACATGCAAGTGGTGTCGGAATTCCCTCCTGATGAGATACGCAACGGTTTGCTGCGTAAAACTTTTTTTTTTTTTTTTTTTGGTTTAATCGTAAAATTTAATTACACAGAGAAGCAAAAAATATATATACGCTTTTCACAAAAAGTACGCGCTTTAGATTCGGACTCGAGTGACGCAGGAACGCTGTGTTTTCTTTTTAATTCCCTGAGAAGGGAGTGGTTTAGTCGTGTGAAAATAGATAGAACTTATCTCGCTTCCACCACGGTCGTCGTAACGATGCGTAGCTTTCCGCGTCCTTGCGCGTTTGCCGCTTGGCTACGCGGCATCATATTAAGAGCTCGAATGGAAAGGGTTTTCAGACGATCCTGTGAATCATTCACGCTCGTCACTGTGGAAGAGATTGCATTGTTTTGATGCCGCGCCTCGTTCGAACGCAAACGAGCCATATTGACCCGTCCTAGTTGGAGGAGGCGTGGCCACCGGATCCACTAGGTGACACGTCGGAGCCTAAACATTTCCTCCCGATTCGGTTTTCGAGCTGAACCCAGAACCTTAAGAGGAGCCTCAAGCGGTGAACGAGTGTGTGATTTTGTAACGTAACACTAGTTTGCTTTGTCAGCAGCACAGTCAATGTGTACTTTGGTTTCGCAACCCATAGACATGCAGTGCTGAACAAAGCTCAGGGAGAGGCTGCAACATTTAATTCACTACATGCAATCGGTATATACAGTTATGTTCAAAATAATAGCAGTGCAATGTGACTAACCAGATTAA
>JAAIIK010000128.1:794542-840172 GCA_014706435.1 Silurus glanis
CCCCCCCCCCCCCCCCCCCAAGGCTCCAGTTGTTTAGTTTGGGTGAGTCTGTGTCCTTGATATGCTCGATAGAAGATATTCAAGTCCTACCACCACTAAGCTGCCACTCAACTGCTCAGTTGTACGAATGAGATGATCACTGTGTATACGGGCGGCTGCCAAATGCGGAAAATGTAAATAAGCTCAGATTGTTTTGTTCTTGTCCGACGAATTTGGATCCTGAGGTGGTTTTGCTTTGTTGCTGCTCATCCACCTGAAGCTTTATTGCGTCGCATTTTCTGAACTGCTTTTCTGCTCACCACGGTTGTAAAGACCACTTATTTGAGTTGCCATAGACTTCCTGTTAGTTCAGATGGGTTTTGTCATTCTCCTCAGTTGCTTGTTTTTGTGTGAATGTTAATTTAAGTTAATTGAGATGTCAGAAGGCACATAAGAACCCTCTTAACAAACTTTTTTTTATTTTATTTTACTACTGTTTTACAGTTGTTCAAGTACAGTTTGGAGAAGAAATTAAGCGAGCTGGTAAGAGTTTACAATTATATAAATTGCCGACGGAGGTGAGTGGGAGAGGGAGAAATTAAAGAGGAGGTTCTGGGGAGGAGAGAGTGACTCATCACAAGTAACGGATAGGGAGTGTGTGTGACACTTGAGCTGCCAGTGCAGCAGAGAAAATACCACCATTAAAATATTTTATATCGGAGCTTCGCTCTGTTTAACCTTTCAAGTGACAGAGAGAAAATCTGTTTGATACAGACAATCAGAAAGTAACGACAGAAAGAGAGAGGGGGGAGTTTCATAAAAGTCCCTCAGGCATGTGTAAAAATGAAAACCTAATCTGGCATGGAGAACATATCCTCAGCCAAGATGTTAAACAAAGTCTTCAAGGTCTTCTGCCCCTGGAAGAAAAAAAAAAAGAAAAATCCCAAAGCATGGCCCTCAATGATTAAGACCCTTTATAAATCCCTTTTTGAAATAAAGATAGACGAGAAAGATTCCGGCCTCGATCTGGGATGCTTTTAAGCTGAGGTTATGTTTGTGAAATTGTTGAGGAATTTCACCAAAAGGGGGCGTTATCGTGCAAAATCTTTCCAGGAGCAGAAGGTGCAGCTGCAGACGCAGGTGAAGGACAGCCATCTAAATCAGCTGGGAGAGGTGGAGAAGCGCTTCAGGATGATATCGAAACAGTTTGCTGTGGTCAGACAGGGCCATGAGAAACTGGAGCAGAATGGTAGGCTAGATGCTACGGAATAGCAGTAGATTCTGATGCCGCCTGAATGCGACCCAACTCAAAATGTTACTATAAACAAATGTTTATATTGAATGCATTGAGTAATTTTCCCACTAGTTTTTTTCCTACATTTTTATATTTCTACACATTTTCTGATCATATTTCTATTGTTGTGTAGGTTTCTAAAGCAACTAGAGACTTAATTTGAATCCTATATTATAGAATAAAACAAATGAGTGAATGTAGGCCATGGGGGAGCAGTTTTTTTTTCCCAGAACTGAGCATTTTCTAGTTCTAGTCAAGTTAATTTCTTTTGAAAAATTTTTTCAGCTCTCTAGGCTGAGTTTTATAAGATATAATGTTTATATCTTGAATCCCATTTAATTGGCTTGCATTCTGCAACAGAAAATCTCCAGGCTGAAATTCTTGTCTGCTTATTTTATTGAAGAGACTACATCCTAGATTAGACTGGTTATTTTATAAAAGTCTGCACTGGATATAGTGAGATTCTGCATATTACAGACAACTGTTCCTGTCCGAATGTTTAAATAGAGTTTATGTTGAGTGGATGGTACAATAAACATTATTATCTGCTTGTTCCAAACAGCAGTATCAGTATTTATGTAAAGCAGTCATGGTTTTTAAGGGAACCATTAGTTTGTGTAAGATTTCTCCTGTACACAATGTATGGTTTGTGTCAGAAGGTTTCTCATTAGTGCAGTCGAAAAAAATGCTACTGAATGCAATTTGACAGCTTTCTGTTTTTTTTTATTTATTTATTTATTTATTTTTTACAAATTACAAGTCGAAGAAGGAATGAGGATTAACAAGAAACTTGTATCCATCAACAAAAAACAAGAATCTAAAATTGCTGTCCTGAAAAAGGTAATGCTTATTTAAATTATAAATACAATTTCGTATTTGCTAGTTTGTTTCTAGAACGAATTTCTTTTCTACGAATTCGAATTTAGGAGGCGGAGAGGCTTAACAGTGAGCTGGTGAAATGCAAAGTTGTGTCTGTCAGCAGATCTGGAGAAGAAGGTTGTTCTTACCTGCTCAAAGACCAACAATTGCAGGAGCTTCAACAAAGGCTGACTGTGGTTTGTTTTGTTTTTAAATGAAGAATTGCCTAAAATTACCAACATATATACAGTGAGAAAGAAAGAAGTGGGAATCACTGCTGAGCTGGGCCAATTGTTTGTTTGTAGGAAATTGAACTGAATAAGAGGCTCCAAAATGAAATGGCAGCAGAAAGAGCAGAGAAGCAGGTAGGTTTATTAGCGCTGAAGTGTTGGCTACTGTTTTTTCAGGTGCAACATTTCAAAGGTATAGAAAAATCATCATTTAAGTTCTGGCAAAAAAAAAAAAAAAAAAAAATACAATTTGTTTTACTCTTATAGGTTGCAGTATTTTATTCTGCTAAAAAATGCCGTTGTAACATTTCACAGTAATCCTGGTCTTAAGCCGGTAATACATCTCACTCAGTAGGCTGTGTGTGTGTGTGTGTGTGTGTGTGTGTGTGTGTGTGTGTGTGTGTGTATGTGTGTATGTGTGTATGTGTGTATGTGTGTATGTGTGTATGTGTGTGTGTGTGTGTGTGTGTGTGTGTGTCAGGAGGTTATGAACTCCCTCCAGCATGCCCAGTGGCTGCTGCAGACTCAGACGCAGGCTGTGAGTCGAATTGAGCAGCAGCTCCTCATACACACAGAGGAGTACCAGGTTAGTCTGTAATGTAACATCACTTTGTAATCATCCACCTTGTGAGTGTGAGTGTGAGTGGGTTAGTTCGCTAGCTGTTATCTACATTTTCCTAATTTTACTGTTTTCAAATGTATATATTCTCCTTCAAGTCTGGTAACATCTATGTCTATCATAACACACCGTTCCAAAACTTTCAAGTGAAATGACCTCAAGTGATTATATAAATTATTTTATTCTTATATGGGTGTTCTACAAAACAAACATTTCAGCCAAAATGTCACAGACAAGATTTCATGAATGTTCATAAGTAAACAAAATAAAATTGTATTTTATGAGGAAATACTAATTCCTCGTGATTCCTCACTTCCTCACTTTTATCGGATACAATCCCCTACTGTAGCACTACTGCTTATGTATATGCCGTCTGTGGCAGTATTACATTATTATAAGTTAATATGACAGAATAACTTACGAATTGTTTGCATTCCTGCAAACTGCCATCTGCAGAATTATTGGTACCTTTGGTTAAAAAACAGGTAAAGAACATAGGGTGGCAATTTTAACAAAGGCAGTACAGTGATCTATATGCATTATATGGACAAAAGTTTTAAAATTGGTATGCGCTTTTTAAACATTTTATTTTACATTTAGTCCCCAATTGCCTCCCCTCTACAGGAAAGATGTATATATCCTATATAATTGTGGGCCGGTTTGTGAAAAAAAAAAACAAAAACAACAACATATGGCTGACTTTTGTCTATGTACCATACATCCAAATCCACATAAAAACGGCATGACATTCTTTTGAGCAAGTACCGTGGAGGATCTGGATTGATTTTGCATTGAGGAGCAATCTTAGATGCGTTCCTCAATCTCCAATCTTCTCCAAAGCATCACAGAAGAAGATTAAATACATTTCCTAAAGTGTCACTGTTAGATTTCATAAGCTTTTGACCAATAATGCAAACAGGACAATGATTCTGATTAGACACTTTTTGTACACTTAAAGGGTTGTGTACAACAAATAAACATTTTGCCTCAAGACAACGACCATTGTCCCCATGCCAAAGAAGTCTACTGTCTCCTGCCTCAATGACTGTCGTCTCCTCGCACTCACACCCATCATAATGAAGTGCTTTGAAAGGCTGGTTATGAGGCACATCAAGACCCAGCTACCACCCTTACTGGACCCCATGCAGTTTGTGTATCATCCGAACTGTTCCATGGACGATGCCTTCGCCACAACCCTTCATCTGGCCCTCACCCACATGGAAAATATGGACACATTTGTACGAATGCTGTTATAGATGCTGTTCATAGACTTCAATTCAGCATTCAACACTACCATCTCTCAGCTTCTGATTGAGAAGCTGAGCTTACTGGGCCTGAACACCTCCCTCTGTAAATTAATTCCTCAGACTGGAAGACCTCAGTCAGTCCAGGTCGGGAACCACATCTCCAGCACCACCACACTGAGCACGGGCCCCTCAGGGCTGTGTGCTCAGCCCACTGCTGCTCACTCTGCTGACTCACGACTGTGTAGCAATGTACAGCACATACCTTATCATCAAGTTCGCCGATGACACGAATGTGGTGGGTCTCATCAGCAGGAACGGCGAGTCAACATACAGAGAGGAGGTACAACAGCTAATTAACTGTCTCTGAACGTTGACAAAACCAATGAGATGGTTGTTAACTTTAGGAGAGCACAGAGCAGCCATTCTCCACTAAACATCGATGAATCCTAGGTGGAGATCATCAAACGCACCAAATTCCTGTTCATCTGGTGGAGAACCTCAACTGGTCACTCAACACCAGCTTCATCATCAAGAAACCCCAGCAGCACCTCTACTTCCTAAAAAGGCTAAGAAAATTGTTACAACCAAACAGACACTCAATACTCATTTAAAAACACCACCCATATTATATTATATTATATTATAATCATATCACACTGTTCACATGCTGTTTTTGCACATTGTACTGTGTAACATATACAGTGTTTACTGGTTGACATATTATACAGTGTTTACTGGTCGATATTTTGTGTTTTGTGTATTTGTCCCACACTGTTCCTGTATTGTCTGCTTGCACTGTCTTCGAGTGTTCGCACTCGGTGCACGATGCACTTAATGTGGCGAGGACACTCACTTTTGTCCTCTAGCTCTGTGTTCTATTATGTAGCTCTATGTTGTGTGATGTCTCTCTATGTTGTTGTATGTAGCACCAGGGTTCAGGAGGAATGTCGTCTCATTTCACTGTGTACTGCGTCAGCTATATATGGTTGAAATGACAATAAAAGCTTCTTGACTTGACTTGAATAGAATAACTACTAAATACTACACATGGAAACCAATTGATCTTCATTTAGAAATATTCTGTCCATTTCCTAAATGTATATTAAAAAAAAAAATTTGCTGTTGTTTTTGTTTAAAATGGTTACGGTTCGAATGAAGCCAAGATAAAAAATAAATGATGCCTCATAAACACGAGCGAGCATCCCGTAAATCACATTCAGGAAGTACGACTTGCAACTCAATAATGGTAAGCATGTTTATTGTCCATTTACAGACCTCTGCTGTTTTATAGACTCCATGCCTCCGTTTAATTCCCATATTTATTCATTGATTAAAACCATTATTAACGTGACAAAACCCCGCTGATTTGTATGAGCATACCTGTCTGTTTAGAACCCTCGGTCCGGGTTGAATAAACGCATAAAAATTTACTATTGCATTAAAGATTTTCCGGGCGATTAATTTCATTGCAGGTCCTTAAACGAGAACATGAAATGGTCCGAGAGAGGAGTAAAAAAAAAGAGGACAGACTTGTGCACTTGATCAATGACTACAAACATTCCAAAATCACTTTGGAACAAGAGGTAGTTCTGCAAAAATGCTTTAAAAAAGATCGATTCTGATTAAAACATGCTTGATTTCGATGAATAAAAAGGGATCCATTTTTTGCATAAAACAAAATACCAGAAAAGAATGATGGGTTTTGATTTTGTAATGTTGTCAAATAGAAGCAGGCAATGCATGGAAAGGTGCAGGCAAATCAGGAAGAGCTGAAAGCTGTTAAAAAGGCATACGATCATCTCCATGAGAAACACCAGCGACTGTCTTTTTGTATGACGCATCAAGCAGGACACATTTACAGCTTAGAGGTAGGAATGTGATTTATCAAACACATTCTTAGTTTGTTGAATATTTATGGTTCTTCAAGTACCGATGTTAAAACAGTTACTCACACGTTTATATATTAATGCTGAACACAAAAGCTGTCATTTTGTAGAACGATTTACTTGTATAGTGAACGGTCAAAGGGTTCATGATTCACGTTTTTTATTAGCGGTTTATGACAATAGTGTAAATCGAAATCATAGATTTATGCTGTATTAATGCTCTTGTTTCTGTAGTAACGTCTGATTTAGGAGGACCTGTAGGGCGGAAGCTCCCTAATCTAATCTAATCTTATCTTCATAATAAACATCTAAAAGTTGTTGTTTATCAAAGGGGGAAAAAAATAACGTGTTCAGTAGTGCTTTGTACGTTTTTTTTTTTTTTTCCCCCAGAACTGGAGAGTCTTTAGGACAGAGACTTTCAGGATGATTTTCTTGCTTACGTGACATTTATTTTGTCTCTTGAACTTAAAGCGATTCTGATGAGGGAATGTTTTTTTTTTATATATTCTGCTATGACGTAAGCAATAACAGGAACTAGCTTTGTCTAGAAGTTTTACAACATTATATGTACAAAGAAAGGTGTGTCATTTACCTCAGAAAATGATCATTGTTGGCAAGTTGCCAATGTGAGATAAGTCAAATTAACTTTGCTTCATTTTGCTTGTGTAACTGGGGAGTATGACTTTAACTTGTACAGTCTCAATATGATATGGACTGTCGATTACACTTTTTCCAGGATGGCTCTAAGGACGATTTTGACATCCAGATACACTCTTCTACCAGCTTAAACTGTTATTTGGATCTGGACAAGGATACGTCTTTAGATAGAGAATCCCATCAAGCCGGTTTTCAAAATAACTGTGAGCAAATGAGACATTGCAAAGAAGACGAAGACATTCCAGGTGAGAGGAATGCAAGCTTCTGTTCTCCAGCCAAGCCGGGCGCCGTTAAAACTAATATTTTTGCACAGAATGATGTGATGTGGTGGGGAGTTGGGTTTCTGGGTTGACAGAATATCTTTTATCAAGAAAGCTTACCTGGACTTCTTATTTTGCGATCCGTAATGATGCATGAATTTAATTTCCTCGTGCAGATGAAAGGACTGCCGAGTGCAAAGAAGCAGCAACAGGCAGAGAAAACGATGAGCTTAACGTTCGTTCACAGATGGATCGAACAACCCTGGCGCTTCCACCTTCAGAAGGCCTTGATGCTTTGGCTCCAGATCAATCAGAGACAAGTGAGAGAGTGAGTGGAACTAATGTGACAAATCAGCAGATAGATCCAGCTGTCAAACAAGACGCTAGTGTCAGTGAAAGCGCACCGGTGCTCTGCGTGGATGATGATGGTAACCCTCCAGTGCAAAGTTACACAGAAAGCTGTCTCTCTAAGCTATCAGAACCCCAAACCAGGTCTGTTTATGGTGTGACGAGTGACCCGGTGGTGTCTGAACCCAGGGTTACGCCAGCAGAGAAGAGTCTGTGTGTCTATAAAACACAAGAGCACCAGACACCAGATAAACACACACCCGAGACATCTCACAACGTTGCCTTGATAGGAGTTGAGCTTCAGACTGCAGCACCTGAGATAAATAAGGCTCCATGTGTCGCTTATTCTGGTCCACAGCAAATCATTCCTCAGGAGACTGACTCTTCTAATGAAGGAGTCTCTTTAGTACCCTGTGCTGCCTCAATTTCTGACACACTCTTTAGTGAACTACAAGAACTACCAGGAAGCCTTGAACAACAGGACACTTTGGAAGATATAAACCATATCAGAGTCATTAAGGCAAAATGTATCCCAGAAGCAGAGTTGAATGCTATTTCCCACACTGCTGAATCGTCCTCTCAAAGCACAGCTCAAGATGGAAATAAAACAGATGATATCTGTACTTCTGCTTTATCTGCACAGAGCAATGAGCAAAATGCGAAAACATCTCCAGATCCCCAGATCTCAAACCCCCAGGACGATTCTGTGTTCAACGATACAAAACAAAGCGAACAGCCAAATAATGGAAAAGAGCAAATTACTGGAATAAATCCAGATCTCAAGAAAGAAAGCAAACATTTTGAATCATCTCTTGAGTTGGACGTGCCTATAAAAGAATCGTTCATGAAAGAGCAGTTGAGTGGCTCACAAAGTGTGACAATGGTGCAACCAAACAAATCCTCAGCACCTTTAAGAGCGTTACATTCTGATCAGAAATCCGAGTTGCCCCCTGGTTTTCAGGACCTTCTCAGATCAATGAGTACACCTGTATTTCCAAAGTCCACACTAAGAAACAGAGGTAGGTTGTATAAGAATAAGTCATTCGAACAGATTTATTTTCAGGATGTGTGAATAGTAATGTGCTTCATGTTTTTCAGGTGAACCTTTTGACAAGGCATATGTTTCATATACGTGTTCTAATCTAAAAAACGATCACTACAGGGAATGGAATGCGATAAAAGAGACATTTTCTGAAATCTCAGCTGAAAAGGTAAGTTTCTCAAACATGCTTAGAGGAGATGCCCATGGTAAATGACATGCAATTATATTAGAATTTTATATATATATATATATATATACACATACACATACACTTCATAATGTACTTGCATGTAATGTACAATGGACATCTCCATGCATGTGTGGGTGTGTTTTTTTTTTTCTTTTCTTTACATTTACATTTAAGTAAAAACAAGTACAAGTAAGTATATACAGCCCAAGATCTGTAATCTGTGGTACATACTAAAAGAGCGATACTCATCAGATATGACAGAAGTAGACGTAGATGATTCTGTCCATACTTTTGGACTATAAACTGTACATGTTGGTAAAGATTGTGTCACATGCTTTTGGAGAGAATGGAAAAACCCATCAGGAACAAACTTCCATCTATTGCCATAGTGGCGAAATCAAAAGGAATTTGCTGGTGTGTAGCAACAGATGGTTCAACAGGTGTGAACACTGGGAGCAGCTGAAACACTGAAATATTCGCCGTTATACACCCAGTCAGTTGGGTGTAATGTCCAACCACTGTTGGAATTCTGACTGGATTTGCTCTCTTATTAGGCGGAACGATTGCGTAACCATGGTTTGAGGAAGAAATGACTGATACTTGATGGTATTGTTTTTGTTTACACAGCTTTAACATGTCAGCGGTTGTTTTTGTGTAGGAGTGTAAATAGATGATTGGACTGGACTTAGAGGGTAGAGGGTAGTGTGATGGTAGATCATGATCTCAGTTAATTGCATTTATTGAGTTTGAGAGTTTATTGAGAGTTTAGCATGTTCTCACCATGGGTTTTCTCCTGGTTCATTGTTACGGATACATGATAATAGATGGGTTGCTTAAGCAAGATTGGTGCCATGTAAACGACTGACTTTTGGTCTCTCACTCTTTTGGTGGGATAGATCCTGGCTCCATTATGACCATCGTGGATACTAAACGCTCATCAGGTTTTGTCTGAATTATTTATTCTTTTATTCTTTTATTTATCAGGATTAAAGCTCTCCTCTGTAGTCTAATCTTCAGAGCAGATCAGCGGTTCGTGACGGGCAAAATTTGTAACGCTTTTAGCCGGAGACATTGGGTGCTTTCGGGTGCCATGAAGCATAGCATCGGCTTAAACGCCACATGGATGAGCAAAGTGAAGTTTTCAAAATGGACCCTCGTACTTCTACTCCCACTAGTTTCGAGGTTCTCTATAAGAACTGATTTATAGCTTCATGTTAAATACAATATAGACTTTCATCTCTGAACACCGGTGTGTTGGGGCTAATGGACTGTAGTATGGACAGTATGAGTTCCTCATACCATCTCAGGATGTTTTTTCTTGCTGCTGTCACCATTGGCTTGCTCATCATGGATAAACAGTTATATGAAACAAACTTAAAAGCAATAAACTTGGGCATGTGTAAAGCTGCTTTGAGACAGTGTCCATTGTAAAAAAAGCGCTATACAAATATAAAGGAATGAATGGAATTCTATAAAACTTTTCAAGATAACATTTTTAGCAGCAGTAGGAGCAGCTGACAGGATCTTCCTTTGACAAACAGTTCCAAAGCAAAATCATCATGCAAAGAAAAAAGGCAGTGGGTCCCTTTGGATCTGAGTCTAGATCTCCAAAACTCCACTCCTAAAGCATTTCAAACAGAACCAGAAAGACTTTACTTGAAGACAGTCCCAAAACATACGCTTCTACATGCCTTGATTTGCACTGCTACACAAGGGACAAAACGGGTCAGACTTTCCTTATTTAACTTCTATACAAAAACAGGAAGTGGCATACACCATATGTATGAATTCATATTAGATCATTTGATGAGCCAGGTTCTTTGTGGAAGCAAAGCAACTATCCCAAACAGTTTATCAATCGATCACGGTGTCAAAGCCAAACCTTGATGAATATTTTTATATTGTCTTAACAGAAGTGATTCATAGATTATACTGTAGATTAACCATCCAGAAACTGTATCCTGGGACAAAAATATTATACTTACTAAAAGGTTGATTGGAAACAACAGAAAAGTCATGGACTATAAATCAGCATGTGTCTGAAAGGAGATGCTGTGTGGAGCAAACCAGAGAGTTCATGACATCGAATCTGTCTGTATCTTACGTTTTAGAAAATCTATCTGTATCATCTTCTCTGAAGTAGTCTGTCTACTGTGAAGACAACTTTCTTTTCTTTTTTTTTTGAATCGCACCATGCATTTTTCTTTTTTTATTATTATAATTTTAGACCAAAAGCCTTGCACTTAAGAGAGGGGAAAAGAGCAAGAGAGATATTATGGATATGCATGATTGAAATATATGACTTTCTTAAGCTGCTTTTCAAGTTTCTGCCTCGGCGTTGAACTTTTACTGCGGGTTTTAAAGCCGTTTTACCGTTGAAGGTCATTCAAGCGTTTATTATATTTGTGTTTTTACTATAAATTTGCTGCTGAATTACAGCCTGACTACTTCTCTCTACCTCCAGTACTTACTGTCTCATACTTTATTAGAGCCAGGTGCTATACTGTCTAGAGAGGGTAACATGAATGCTCTTTATCCTTGGTATTACAAAGGGTGGGCTTTTGCCAGTTTTATCAGTGATTGCTCATGTCAAGTCATTTTGAAAGAGCAGGAAAAAAATCTAATATAATTATGTTTTGTCAGGACTGGCAGTATATCATGTCTATAGCATAATACAGTAAACCGAGCATCAGAATAAAAAAAAAAAAAAAAAGCGTCTATAACGCTAAACTGAAAAAGTGCAGGAGCGTGTTTATATCTATATTAATTCTCAGACCAGAATTATATAAAGTCGGTGTATTACACTTTTATATCTGTTTTTGTTTCTCTATACAGGAGAGCAGATTTCCCATCTTGTTCGGTTCAGCTCAGCCGGGCAGTACAGCGGCATGCTCTGGGGGTAATGGGCTGAGACAGAACTGCACTGTTACTCCCCCTCCCAGGCGGCACAGCTTGGGAAAAGTGTCTCGGCCTATGTGCGAGGAAAGAACGCCCACGCCTCTTGAGAATGAGGACCATCAGAAGTGTGACATCAGGGCCCAGATCGCCAAGATTGAACAGTTCCTCTCTTCTGAAAGTTTCAGGCCGCAAAAAAGACCTAGGGTGGATGAGTTGGAGCTTTAAAAGGCTTTAAAATCAGTTATCTATATTATATTGGCATTAAGAGTTGCTGTAGAGTTCGAGAGTTTTTCATTTATTTATTTCGCATTTAATTGAAAAGTGTTTAAGACTTTTGTTATATACGTTTTAAAACAATAATTTTTCAAGCAGATTGTATAATTGTTTAAATTGTGTTTATTTATTTTTTATTTTTAATATGAAGCCTGTCTAACTCAAACACAATTTAATCCTCGCTCCATGCTCCACATAAAGCATGTTAATTACAGTTTTAAAGCCAATTAACACTAATTACTCCCTGGATGGCCCGTCTTTTCCTCTGAGGACATTTTAATTTGCAGAGCACAAACTGCGGCCAACTATAACTTGTGTTAATTAAAACATTTGAGTAACGGGAATCAATTAATGCACATTAACCCAAATTAGCAAATGCAAATTATTCTCTCATTAAGTTAATGTTCTCAATAAAAAGGTTGTTTAGAATATATGGACACGTGTTAGGCCGATACAGATGACAAAATGTGTTGCTGCTGCTGGACAAGTAGAGAGTTTATGTTGTAGAACAATCAGCAGATGTTAATGAGCTCCTCAGGCAACCTGAATATCTGCGAAACTAAAAGCGCCATTGTAGTATTTGTATTTGATTTTTATTTAGGTTTTATTTGGAGTGTGTGTGTTAGTGTGTTTGTTTTTTCCTCATATGTCCCACAGAACCGAAGCTGATGCCCGCATTTCATTCTGTTTTATTGTTAGATAAATCAGTTGTTTTTTTTTTTGTTTTTTTTTTAAATTAAAGCAGGTGAAAGAGCTTAACAAAACCATTCTCCATAGAAGAAATAAAATCACACTGCAGAAAGACAATGCGCACCTCCTGAGGATGGCTCAAGGTCCCTCTCAGGTCTGGCTTAATACACTTACTCATTATTAATATGTCAAAATGTTAATGTCCTCATAAAGAAATCTGATGTGTTTGGAGTGTCTGTGCCAGCAGTGCTGACCCTTATCCTTAAAGGGAGTAAGCAATATGGAAAGCGTAATTTTAATACACAATCTGGAATATGAAGTGGCGGTCCTTCGAAACAGTCAATTACACTTGAGCGCGGGAGGGACCCCGGTGTTAATTACTAGTCGCTTTTATATAGAGTGTAAATAAAGAGCTTGCTGACATTCACATTCCATCACTGTGTCCTGACTGCCACAGCAAATTAGCCTGGCCCCTATGGGCTCCACTGGACCCTGAGCATTCATTTAACACTAGAATAACACTCACTGCAAACGAGGAAGCAGAGCCCGGCTACACGGGTCGGGCTCGCAGAGATGCTGATTAGTTTCACATCGAGAGCTTTGAAGACATTTTTCTCGGCTTTGAAGAAAAATGTCGAGTATCGGGTATTTAAGTAGTTATTCAGAGAGAATTTGTTTGTTCACTTTAAGGTGACATTTGAATGACTTACAGAGACATAAACAATATTAACGCCAGATAGTATTTAGGGAATTTTTATACAACATTTGTTCAGAATTGCAGCACGAAATCCTCAACTGAATTTGATCAAATAGACACGAGTGCATATCAGGGTCATAATAGCATGTCTAAACAATTGCTGAAGATACTGAGCAATTGTTAACTACCTTATATATTTTTTCTTGCCCCCCCCCCCAAATCTGTCTGCATGGAGGAGGACACTCTTGTGTTGTGAATCACCTCCGCTTTAGCCTTCTCATCTTACCTCTCACTGAGAGTTGAGAAGATAATCCCTGCATGCCCAGCTCTGTCAAAGGTCACCACAGTTTAAAGTTCACTATCCACATCATTTGTATGGCCCTAAATTAGCCCCAACCTGTAGTTCGGACTCTTTCCCGCTCTCTTTCACTTTTGACTGGCCATTCATCATATCATCGCTTTGCACATCCTTCCAGCGAGAAACATGAAACGTGAACAATACTCAGCGGACAATGCTTTCGATTGAATTATTCTCCTCGAGGACCACCGTTGGAGCGCCATACGTTTCTAATTCTGCAGAGGTTAGGAGCGATCACTTGAGTACACGTTACTCCCCCGGACGTCTATATATCTGTGAGCGGCACATCGCGCTCCATAAAGGATGAACCGTTTCAGCTGTTGGTGAAAAGTAGTGGACCCCAAAGCCACGTCTTTTCCCCACGCGCCATGCTGCATTATCCACGTCCCTGTTGACGTGTCGGGCCGTAAGTCTCGCACAGCGGGACGCCCCTATTGGATGATGGAGAGTGCTTGTGCACTCTAGGGGATCTTGTAAAACCGCCGTGCCCCTGATTTCCACTCCGAGCCCCGGCCTCCACCTCGCTGCACTCTCCATTCTTGGCTTTCCCTAAATCACATAGCGGGGATGACATGTTGAGATCCATTAAGCAGCAAATGTATTTAGTTACTAACTTTTACAGGGTCAGAGAGATGGTCGGGGTCTTGCTGTTTTAAAGTAATACACTGTGGGGTACGGAATCCGTGTCAGCTAATGAAGAGTAGGTGGCCCGTTCGTACTATATATTTTACCCAAACCTAAACTCTGGTATATAATCAGAACTATATAACTAATCATAATCCTAATATAGTCATAACTATATAAGTCATTATAAGAGTAACAAATGAAATAAGCAGATTTTCTGAAGTGGGAGATTTCTATATTCTATATGCCTTTTTGCAAGCTTTTATAAGATGATTATTTCCATAGGTTACCTTTGATTTTTTTTATTATTTAACTTTCAAAAGCTTTAAATATTCTGGGAAGCAGCCAAGTGTTGCTTTTTTTGTGCTACCTTTGTCAGCAATTTCTCATGAGTGAAACTTGCTGTTGTTTTTATCAACATTATTTTTGATAGTTTTTTGATGGGTGTGTGTGTGTGTGTGTGTGTGTTTGTTATAGGGAATCAGAAAGATACTGAGGCCACTACACAAGACCCCAATGACATGCACCATTAATCTCACCCAGCTACCCTTAACAGCTTCTCAGTTATGAAGGGAACATCTCAATTGTTTTATTGAACCTTATTCATCTCTCTCTCTTTTCCATGTTTAAGCATCTAGAGTTTAACACATTTTTGTTTTCGCTCCAAAAAGAATTGCCTTCAACGTTTCTGTTAGCGGGCATTTAATAGGAACATGTCCTTCACATGTGAATTGGAAATATCTTTGTAATTCTGGATGCTGCAACAAAACGAATGCTTCCTTCATCATCTGACTGATGGGAACGGTGCTAATTTCCATCGCTCGTTGCATTTTCTCATGCCGTCCTACTTTTCCGTAATATAAACTCAGAAAAGATCCACGTCTGAGGAAATCTTCGGTATGCTAGAATATGAAACTCTAGGTCTTAATCCTCTGAAGCTGTTTATATGGGACACTTTTTCTGAAGAGTTCATCATAGACTGTCTACTGCCATTGAGCAGGTGCCTTCCATCAGGATTTCAGTGTGACTCACAAAGCCACAATAAAGCTCATACTTGCTCCACTGGCTCGTGCACTGCTCGACTGATGTAGTCTGTCACTTGTTTTTCTCAACTCCTTTTGCTTGCTCAAATAATAAGAGCTGATCTCTGTTCTTATAAATTTTATTATACGTCCTACAGTGTTGGTTTTTTCTTTTGTTTATTGATTTTTTTTTTCTCAATAGAAATACCAACTTCTGTTGTCATAGTCACCATGCAAATATGCGTGCGTGTGGAATTTTTTGAGTAAATCAACTTTTTTTTGAACGGGGATGTGTATTTATCCCGTACTGCCAGATTAACGACCAACAGGGCACCCTTTAATGACCTGTCAGATTGCAAGAAAAATGAGGTCAGAGGTCGTCAGATTGAAATCAGTTCCATTCCTGGCTTTGTGCTGCCAGGGCCTAAATTTTTCCATCTCTCCTTAGCGATAACAAAATGATCGAGGTTTCCGACTCTGTCCATTTGGGTTGCGATTCAAATCAAGATTTTAAAGACAATTTACAACGTCCTGTTAATGCCGTATAGAATACACTTTTTGCACGTCCGTTTTGACCGAGAGGGACTGAAATACCGAGAAATATCCTCACGATAGAACGTACACCAAAACAGAATTATTCAGATGAGACGAGATGAAAAGTAAATCTGTATTAAGTGGCCACACAATCATCCGTTACAGTTACGTCATTAATTATCACACAAGGAATGTGCAGGCCTTTTCATCTTAATCTAGAGACCAAGCCGGGCCAAGGCACAGCAGGAATTCAGATGATTTAGCAGCCTTTGACTTAATCAGTCTTAGGTGCATTACAATGGCAGTGCACGTTGATGGATCACTTTCTAGTCACTGAGTGGTGTTTATATAGTGCGCTTTCACTGACTGTCTCACCACGCTGCTTGGCTGAAAGAAAACGATAGTGACGCTTCAAGGGCCATAAGGTCTCGTTTAAAGCTGGCCCTGGTGTGTTGGTTATTTTATATGTCTGAACAGATGTATGTATAGATCATTTGAACAGTTAATCACTTGTAGACCCTAAAACAAGCCGAATAATTCAGCGTCTAGAAGTAATTAAAATGTGTTTGGAGGGATGGGATTTTTACTTGGAAAGATTTTTTCTCTCCTATTTGTACAAATGATGAAATGATCACCACAACATATGCGCTAAGCAACATGGACCTAACCGAATAGCCATGAAACTCGTCAGAATGCTTCGGTGAATATGATATTGCGATACAGTGTACACTGTAGCCTACCATAGACTAGCTTTTTTTTTTTCACAAACAGCAGTACACAGTATTTTTTTGTACATGAGCTCAAATCTCCAATAGGAAATGAGTGTGAGTGACAGGTTGCTGTTGAGTACTGCAAAAACATGAAGCTAACCACACATCTATAAAAGCCTGTTCCCTGTCAGTAAACGAATGCGGTCCCATTTGCTACAGTTCCTGATTGAGCTCTTTAAAGAAGTTTATAATGATATCCTCCAGTTCTGTCTTCCTTGTGGAAAGCCCCTCGTGAGCTGACCAGTCGGTGAACCCAGACACCGCCAGAGACATCACTTTTCAAGTAACTGTACTCTTGTTAGTTTTGTTGCCAAACGATCTGGCAAGACAGGCCTTTATAAACTTCCCGGCACTAAAATGTCTCTATTAGCACTTTTAACTGCTGAGCTTTAAAGATGGTGTCAAGTGTTAAGAACACGATGACGTGGAGGAACAAAATGTCTCCTCTAGCACACGTCAGTGATGCGGCGTGGCATACCGCAAAAGCGTTTCCAACACTCTCACCTGACACTGTGATATCGCTATTTGAGTCATTGTTCTGAAAAAAAAAATAACATTAAACCTTACATCGTGCACTGCCGTGACCTCTTGTCCTTGTTGCTGATATTCTCAGTTTAAACACTCGAACCTTTTTGCCTTTTTATCAAAGCAACCCGTTCTCTGCATTTATTATTTCCAGATTCTGATCCCGCCGCTCTGTTCAGGCCTGACATGTAGCTCAGCTCAGTCGTAGAGTTCAGCTCTCAGGATCTGGCAGGAGATAAGCACTTTGTAGTGATTTACAGGCCTGGTATTTGATTCCTACTAAACCGATGCTGCAGCGTTCGAACACCGAGATACTATCTTTGAAGAAATGTCCTGACCAAACATAATTTCTGCTCTCTCCTGGAGCCTGGCCAGGCGCTCGAAAGTTTTTCCTCCTCATAAACTCAAGTGGAGACTGAAAAATTTCATCTCCCAAGATTGATAGTGTGTGCTTAGGATATAGAAGTCTCAGTTTTTATTATACAAGGACTCTATTTCTCTAAGTGTTCCATTGTGTGCTATTTGTAGAACAAAGTCTATGAAGCTTTCACTGCGCACACCGAGTCCAAAACTATCACAGTGCGTTAAAAACACAAGTATATATAGATGATGTGTAAAAGTAATAGATAACCGCCGCTTCGGTTGTCGTGAGACGGTGCCAGATGAAACCGCACGTCTGAGGGATGACTGCAATACCCAGCGTCCTTGTGCTTTCTAATTAAGCCCAATGCCGAATGTTTTTATTCCCACACGTGTTCAAGGCTTTCGCGCTGTGCGCATACCAAAGGGCATTGATGAAGAGTTCTGCAGCTGGTGGTACCACCCTGATACCCTTCTGCCTGCACTCTCTCCAACACTCTGTTTAAGTAATGCTGGACTGCAGCCCACATCCGCTTAAACGCCTGAATTTCTCTCTTTTTATGCGTTTGAAGGTGAGCCAGTGTTTTAAATACTTCAGCGGATCTCAGGCAATTTTTGGGCTTCGCCTTATCTACCATTCTTCACAAATCTACTACCACCTGCACATTATTTTAAGAGCATCTTGCAGCAGAGCGAGGCCAAGTTCCAGTCAATGATGGGGAAAAATAAAGCAAAACTGTTCATTAATTGCTGTTTTTTTGAAACATAAAATCAAACAAGATTTAGGTAACGCATTTTTTTTTATAGTCCATACTTTTTTTTCCTCCCAATTTATTTGTGCTGTTTGGAAGTTTCATAGAATTTCCTTTAACCTTCTTGAGCAGCAGTTATACCTTTTTATTAGATTTGAACAACCAGTTCAGTTTTGTCAAACCAGTGATTAGTAATGGTACGGTGTAATAAGATATAATGTGCACACGTACTTAGTCTTGCAACATTCTTATTAACTGTGACATTCACTTCAACTATATGTTACTTATACTATACTGCAATTCATTGAAAAGCTTCATCCATCTTAACCACTTTTTCCCTGGTAACAGTGAATCTGTATTCAATCCTTTGCACAAGGCAACATAAATTAGCCCAGATTACACTCCAGACTCACACCAATGCTTAGTGTTCTGAGTTCATTCTGAGTATGTGCATGTTTATGGGTTGTGGGAGAAAACTGGAGAACATAGAGGAAACCCACATTCACAATTTTTTTACTTTTTACAGTCCACCTATGTGCATTGTTACGACGGTGTATTAGGGCCAATATGTGAGCAAAATAAAAAAATTGTATTTATATACAAAATTTAAATGGGAGGGCAGGGAATTTTCGAGTTTAAAACTCCACATTTCTAAATGTTTGAGAAAAAACACAAATTTACAAGGAATAAACTTGAAAGTTTTGTGGTAAAACTCAAAAATTTGGGGGGGTTCTATCAAGGAAGAAAACCTCATATACACTTTACAAGGTTGGGGAGACATCACTTGTTTTACATTATGCCTGGAGTGGAAGATCTAATCAAACTTTACTTTTCCCTTGGATTTAGCAACAAGGTAATACTTGTTATTTTAGCCCTGAATCACCAGATCATCATACTGGAAATTTTCAAGATTTCAACTTGAGTTTTATTTCTCGTAATCTTTACAATTTTAAACTCGAGAAATTCGACTTACAACTTGAAAATTCTGAGTTTTCAAATTGGATATTCCCCGCCCCTCCACTTAAAAAAAATAAAATAAAAGTCCCATATTGGCCCTAATATACCGTCGTATATGAGTTTTATTTTTCATAATCTTTACAATTTTAAACTCGAGAAATTCAACTTACAACTTAAAAATTCTGAGTTGAATAATTGGAAATTCCCCGCCCCTCCACTTAAAAAAAAATAAAAATCCCATATTGGCCCTAATATACTGTTGTACATTGTTCTGTGCTCTATTTAGTCATTTTTAATTCCATTTTTGTTCTAGATCTGAAATGAACTTAAATACTACAAAACAGGACATGCATGTTTTTGGAGAACCCAGAGGAAACCCACATTCACACCAATATTTTGTGTTTTTGGTTCTCCTATATGCATGTTTTTAAGCGATGGGAGAGAACCTCATGTGAACATGGAGAAAAGAAATAAAACTCCACATAGGCAGTAATCCAGGCTGTTGTGATCAAATTGTGCAAGTGTTAGCATTGTCAGACACCACTTAGTGTCTTAAGAGGCATTCTAGGAACAGTGTGAAGGAAACACATTTGCCTCAAAATTGAATTTAGTGTCTGGTTTGTTCAAATCTGAAGTCAGCCTGCTCTTGAAGCTTGAGTCACTTCTTATATAAACAGTTGAATTGTTCTGCATGAGCATCAGACTCTGGTACATGATGTTTGAAGAGATGAAGTGTCTTTGCAGTTTTTTTATGCTGTTTTTGGATCGATTATCAAGAAGAGAGTGCGTGGTGATAAATACAGACGGGCTAAAATCTATTGTTTAGTCAATATCTAAACAATATCTATTGTGTTTTCAATGTCTCAGCGCTAAAAACTACACTTTTATGCTTCCTCGGCTACAGCTGCTGGAAAAGACGTTTCATTGAGGGAAAGGATGCAGGATGTAAACGGTATTTTTGCTTTGCACCAATTACATTTTGAACTGTAAATTTAGGAAACAATGGTGGATGGAATATTTTATCAAGTAGCATTCACACCAGATTTATAAGCCATGGGTCCACCAACTTATGTTACCCATGGTGTGTTAAACCTGTTTGTTTTTTTAAATGATAATGTTTAAATTGAGAGTTTTGGGCTAATAATCCTATCCAGAGTGATGTACTTTTACCGTATTTACACAACTGGTTCAGGGTTTTGCTCAATGGCCCAACAGGTGGCAGCTTGGTGGTGCTGGGATTAGAACTCCTGACCTTCTAATTAGAGGTCCAACACTTGTAGTACAAAGAATTACGGATGATCGCTTACATTTAAGTTACACTTTTGCATATCTTTTGAGTTTACTTGAACTCATGAGCTTAGGATTTGTAGTTTAAAATTTTAACCACTAAGGTTCCACTGCCATTCTTTTGCTGTAGTAAATTTTCATTTTCACGAAAGAAACGCGCTGTGATAAAATATTATAAATACAGGTTGTGTTAGCTAATGCGGTAATACCTAGGTACTTGTTGGCTCAAATTCGGCACTCTGAAAAATATTTCGGCACTCGTCGTGGACTCGGAACTCGACACCTACTCTTGCGGTGAGCGCTGTGGTGAAACCGATGAGTCTCGTGTTAGCTGGTGAACAGTGCCATAGAGTGCCCTTCAAAACGTTCTCTTTTGGGCTTTCTGTGCATTCTAAGCTTAAATAATGCGTCCTAAATTGGTAAAAAAAAAATGCCTTTACGCATTTTCTTGATTTCTTATACAGTACAGTTCTGAATTTAAAAAAGTACTCGTTCGGTACTCATCAGTTTTGTGAATTCTGGAAAGAGTTACAAACGAGTGCAGAGGTATTACTGTGGTTATTACAAAATCACCATTATTAAAGATCAGCAAGTTGTGATGTTCCTCTAAAACGTTTTCTAGATCACCAGTTGCTTGTTTGTGTTACGGTAAAGGAGCCAGAGGAATTTGTCCCACAGTATCTTTACTTCAAGGCCACTCTTTTTACTCTGGCTTTGTCCGCTTATGAGGTGATGAATCTGTCAGCCTCGTGACTCCCCAATGACTGACACGATGCTCCTCCAGACACCTGCACCATGTTTTCAGCTGCATATGTGTGCAAGTGTATGTATGTATGTATGAGGCACAGTGAGGCCAGCCATGAATGTTGAACTCTTCAGTATCAGCAGATAAACCAGTGATTGAAGCCTCCTGTGCTCCAGTAGTCGAACAACAACGCTCTTCTTTTTCTCCTGTGGTATCAGAGATCCCTGGTTTATCTGGTTTGTCCATTCTCAGAGCTTTGAAGTCTATTGAAACAGACGGCTAACATAAACCAGTGGGTACTGACTGGGAGTTTTTGATGGCCTATGTATGTGTGCCTAAGACCAGTGTGTGTCTGTGTGTACGAGTGTGTTCTTGTTTGCTGAGAACACGAACAGTGGGACATTGTTTTGAAGCAGACAATGGATATTTCACACCGAGCGATGTTACATTGACTGCATTTCGCCGAAGCCGCCGCTGATAAGAGTGACGATGATTCATTTGACCGCACATCTGCAGTTCACTCGGCTTTAGCGACGTGAACCGCGCTCTCCTTTGCTGTCCACCGTCGTTCTTACGGCTTTATTTCTTGAGTTTTTTTAATCACAGCTTTTAGCCACGTCTCCAGTAAATCTTCGCTCAAAGTCAAAGCGCTTAGCTACATGCAAATTCAAACATTTGCCATCCCCGTTGTCATGGGCGAATGATAACATTTTTCCTTTCCTTTAAAAAGCTCTCTGAGGATTTCCAAGAAAGATCCATCACGCCAGCGGAAGTCGTCTTGGGGCTATCAATAAACTTGCTGCACAAATGACGTTGGCTGCGATTCCACCTTGAAGTCTGAGTCTTTTTTTTTTTTTTTTTTTTTCGACGCAACAGTGGGGTTTATAAAAACAAAATATTTTCAGGGTCAGCTGGACCGCTGTGTTTTCCTTTACGCCTGGGGAGCACTTGGCTAAAAGTCAGCCACGGCTTTATTTTAAGATAATTTGTTGTTTGTTAAGTGGAAAAATGCATTTGAATGGCCAGGGGAGTCATTCTTTTCCTGCGCTGTTGTTTTTGAAAAGCAGCATTAGACATCCACCAGAATGCCTTCGAGCTCATGGGAGAACCCGGCAGAACCTATAGTCCTTTTTTTTTTGCGTTTGCTGGGGGTGGGGTGCGTATGTATACGTGTCTACGAATATTTCGGTATTTAAGCAGAGCTAAAGACGGAATAAGGTTCTGTGGTCGGTCATAATCACCATTTAATCATTTCACAAGAAAATGTCTCGAACGTGCATGGATGTCAAACATGTTCTAGATCGTTCTCATTTTGACCAGACAGTAATGCAGCTCTTCTTCCTACCTTCCCAAATATTGCAGTCTAACCAAAGCCATCTTTCATCATGGCTCTTGGATGAAGTCTCACATCAGGTTCTTATACACCACCCTCTTCAGTTTGATAGTGAGGAAAATAAGGCTTTAACACAGTCACTTCTGCTGATCTAACAGATTTTTTTTTCTTTCCTTTCTCTTCCTCATGCTCTCATTGCCTGGGTTGAAGAGTTGAGTCCCGGGTCAGCAGCTTTCAGCAGAAGCCCAGACTAGAATTCCAGATGGCGAAGTAAGAGCAGATCTCAGCTCATCAATTTAACAAGCTGTGCTGTCGCTGCTTATCCGCGTTCTGCTCCTAGGCCAACGCTTCCGGCTGGACAAATTGAGATATATCTCAGCTAACCGGGAACAGTGTAGACGCGGTGTGCAAAATGCTGCCACGCCGCAACAGCGCATGTGTTTCATGACCTTTTCTGATCCTGAGCAGAAAAATTAGGAAGAGAAAAGAGCGCTGGTTCTCCAGCCGATCAGTTTGGGAATCATTCAGGCAAGGATCAGTTTGGGAATCATTCAGGCAAGGATGTTGTACTGGGAGCTTAGAAGTGTGCAGATTTTTGGATTCAAAGTAACCACGACGCTGTGTTTGTGTGTAGGCTAAGCGTTGCTATGAGAATGAAATGCCTGGCAAGATTAGAAGCGGTGAAGATAACCTTTAAAGTTATCATACATCAAAAAAGAGAAGAAACACTCAAGGACACCCGTGACTGGTTCTTGTATTTGAACACGAGCAACAGTGAGTCAGGGCCTCAGAAGCCTCGTGGCTTCGTGTGATTCACAAGAAATCAAAAGAATTCGTCCCGTTTGGATCCTACTTGAGCATAATAGATACAACACGCTTCTTGCTATTGGAATATACAAGCGCTTCTATTTTCATATAGAATCCTTGAACCATGCTCATTTTGACATATTAGTGAAAAAGTTGAATGCATCTGTATGACCAAGTTACTGCTCTCTCTCTCTCTCTCTCTCTCTCTCTCTCTCTCTCTTTCTCTCTCAGTACAACTTCCTACCACAAACATAATAGTGTGTCTCTATGTATTAGTATAAATAGACACACTCGTGGCACATTGACACCTTTTGGAGCTCCAAGGTTTTGTGTTTGTCCTGAGCTTTAGGTTTAGGTTCTCTCTCAAGAACATTCATGTCGGTTTCCTCAGGGTTTAACAGTTTCCTCCCACTGTCCATACAAATACAGGTAGGTGGATTGGCCATGCGAAATTGGCATCAAGATTGAACGTGGGTTTACATGATGCTCTGTAATGTACTGATGTCCAATCCAGAGTGAATCCGGTAACTTGTGTTGTGTTGGCTGTGGATCCAATGTGGCGCTGATCGGGATAAGATGTTTAATGAAGATACGCCAATGAGAAAGTAAGCAAACAGGCTAATGATACATATATAAGAAGAATTATAAGAAGAAGAATATATAAAAGTCATGCTACTATAAGGTGTAGCAGCTTGTGTATGTATGTGTATCTATAAGCCCCAGGAGCAGCCTGTAAGTGAGGACAGGCGAATGATGTCCACTGCTGTTCCTCCCTTCAATAAATGGTGTCGAAGTGAAGCAGGAGTTCAGCTCTCAGTTGGAGGAGTCAAAGCGCATTTCTCCTCAGTGGACAATCCACGGAGTGCTAGAACTGGAGTTTGCATTCGTCATTAGACCTCATGCTTTACGCTATTATCCTGTTGTATATGATGTAATAACCGTGTGGTAATTGTACATTAAATGGTGTATTTTTATTATATAGAATATTATGTATAGCCTTTGCTCTAATTTTGTTTTTTTAATAGCTAAATGTGTAGGCTTTTTTAATTATTTTGTAGGAATTAATGCTTTTTGAGTTACACAGCAAAATTACTAGTGTATGAACATATACTGTGTTTAAATACCAAGATGGGCACAAATCCTGAGCCTGGCATTATAAGGTTCTGATTGGGTTCGGTATAAATTAGAGGCAGAAGCTTATTTTATTCTTTAATAATGAGATGCTGTTTTATCAGTGAACCATCATATTGTACATCATATTAATTACAGAGATTTAAAATGTAAAGGAGGATTGAGTAAGGGTCAGGGGTTGCGACTTAAATAAGGATTGAGTTATCTTACATTTCCATTTTTTTTTTAAAAGCCAGTTTGACTTTGTAATAATTCACTTGTTTAGTTCATTTAGAGCTCAGATTTTCATTTCGATTATATGTTGTATGATGTTAGCTGACGTGTAAGTGAACACGTGAGTATCACTAAAACATGATGAACTCTCCTTCCTCAGCCGTAAATTATTACTCTTTTTTTTTTGCCCTCTGTATAAACTCAATAAGAAGCTCGTTGAGGAGCACGTTAAAGAGATTTACAGCTATTTAATTAGGTTTAATACATAGTCTTTATAAATATCCATTCTAAAACATTTGGGTTTTCAGCTTCTGCTCCTGGAAATCACACGTGATCAGAACAACAGCGCCGTTTTGATGGTTATAATGTGGGTTTAAAATAAATAAATAAATAAATGAATTCGTTTTATGCAAAAAGAAAAAAAAACATTTTCGTACTATTTAAACTCATAAAGAAAATAAGCAAGCAATATATCTGTGTGTGAACATCATTTAGTTTGTGACGCAAATTAATAAAACAATTCTGAACTTTAAAAAAGCGCGACCTATAATAATGATGATGATGATTTATTTATTTATTTATTTATTATTATTATTATTAATATTATTATTATCATTATTTTATTATTAACAATATTATTATTATTACATACTATTATTATTATAATTAATAGTAGCATGTAATAATAATAATAATAATAATAATAATAATAATAATTATAATAATAATTAGGATAATGTTTAATGAAGATACGCCAATAAGGAAGTATTAATAATTAATAATGAATTTGTGTGTTCCTGTTTATTATTATTAGTATTATATTATTCTATTGTTGCTTTCGTTTTATATCATAAATACCGCGAAAGTATTTGCTTACATTTTTAAATGGTTGATTGCTTCGATTCACGGTTCGCCTTTAATTACATTTTTCGAAATGGTCTTAAAACGGATTAAAAACATTATTTAAGGTAATTAAATACGCCCGTTTGGCATCACATATGGTCAAATAAGCTATTCGCAACGAAGAGAATAATAATAATAATAATAATAATAATAATAATAATAATAATAATAATAATAATAATGGCATCTTTTTCTTCTTCTTCTTCGTTTCACATCATAACGCAATATAATAAATATTCTGCCGATGATTAATTAAATAATGTTTGTTAAAATAATTTTCAATACTGTAAAACTTTAAATTATACATGTTTTTTAATGTGTTTAATTCTACTGAAGATCCAGTTGCGGTTGCACCAAATGATTGTAGTTTTTCTTCTTGTCGGAAAAAAATCGTCTACTACTTTTCTAACATCGAGAGCGTCATTTAAAAAAACACTTGTTTGTTTTTTTTTTCAACGACCAAAAATTCTTCTTTTTTTTTTTTTTTAAACTAAAAATCCCGTGATCATACATGCGTTTAAAAAAGTGACATTAAATTTTAGGTGTAAAATAGATTTGAACTAAAATAATGGGAAGCGGTCGGTGGATCCATTCAGAGAAAATTAAACCAAAGCACAAAATCATTATCCATCTAACCTACTTGACTCTTATAAACACACACTCAGGCTTATTGTGGGTCCATGAATGTGATGTGGAGTGCGCAGGGAAAAGCGTCCTATAGGCTGGAGGAAATGAATGAAGTGCTCCTCTCATCAGTCCCGAGCTCTGGCTCCTCCCTTTGCCTCCTCCGTTTGCCTCTATTTGAGTCTTCTGGCCTCCAAAGAAAACAGACACACGAGTAAAGGAGCTACACCTCTCCTCCTCCTCCTCCTCCTTAACCTCCTCCTTCCTCGTCCTAGCTTTCTCTCCCTCTTCACTCCATTCAGAGAATGACCTTGTAGAGACAATCCCATCGAGTCCCCTCGTTCTTCGTGCTGTCAGTTTCTTGGTCTGCAGTTTGACTTGAGAAGAAAAGTGTCACGCTCATGGAGGCGACGTTCACGCTGATGTCCATATCTCTCCGTTTCAGAACTCAGCCATGAAATTTCTCTGGGCTTGATTGCTTTTTTTTTTTGTTTGTTTTTTTTTTGCGACTCAACGTTCGTCTCGGATTCTGAATTCAGACTTGTTCCTTGTCTTTTCATTTTGGAGCTGTTCTCCGAAGTGTGTGAGTCAGACGCCATGGGCTCAGACGTACGTGACCTCAACACGCTCTTGTCTCCAGTGCCAGCTCTGCCAGCGGGGAACGGGAACTGCCCTCTGCCGGTCAGCAGTGCCCCTCAGTGGGCACCCGTGCTGGATTTCCATACTGGTGCCCCATACAGCTCACTGGGCTCACACTCCTTCATCAAACAAGAACCCGCTTGGGGTTCCACAGACCCCCATGAGGACCCACACTGTGGTCTCAGTGCCTTCACCGTCCACTTCTCAGGACAGTTCACAGGTACCGGGGCGTGTCGGTACGGAGCATTCGGAGCGCCAGCGCCTAATCAGAACCCCACCAGCCAGAGCCGGATGTTCAGTAACAGCCCGTACCTGTCCAACTGCATGGACAGTCAGACTGGATCCAGGAACCAGGGTAAATAAATCGCTTTCTGTCACTCAGACATTCTCACACAAACTGTGCTTTATGTCAGTGCTCTGATTTGAGGTTTATATTCTGATCTTCTGTGGCTTTTCTAAATAACTGTCTATCAATATATTCTCATTTAATATTACATACACACTTTCTACAGTTGTAGAAATCCGGATTGAAAAATTATACATTATAAAAATTCTTATGTATAACTAATTAGGTGCTCAGAAATTAAGAAACTAATCAACAAACAAACAAATAAATAAACGTAAAAGACACATCGAGAAATCCAGGTTCCTCAGGCACTTAATCAGGTCTCTAAGCAAAGAAGAACCTACATACGTGCAATGTCTTGGACTTCATTTGACAGTAAAAACAAAGTTCAAAAGTGTTGATTTCCACAACAAACAAGAAGATAAATAATCCTAAAATCGACAAATCAACACACACACAGTGTCAGGAACACACTCATTTCAGAGAGCGGCCTTCACTGGAGCTCTCAATGTGTTCTCCTCATTGGTGTTAATGTTTTAGGGTCGTAAACTCCACCCAGAGCACATTTATCAGTATAGTTTCACTGGATTCATCTGTGGGATGCCCTGATTTGCATTAAAAGGAGAACTTTTATGTAAAGGTCTTCCTCAGGGATCAACATGGAAACAGCGAAAAAGCGAAAGCAATCCGAACGTTTGTTCCTCTTGTAGTACTTGTGTGAGATTCCAACATGTGGAGTAACAACAGGTTAAAATGTCGTTAATAAAAATCAGTAATTAGACAATTTAAAAAAAAAATAGACAGTAGAGCAATAATCATATCTTTTCCCCCTGTTTTACTGATAAATACTTTTACACATGCACTGTCTCAATCTCTAAGCATTGTTCAAAACTATCATGTGTGTATAACTGAACTAAATATTCTCTTGAACTTATATATTTACACAATAGTGTGATTTAGGAATGACTTACTGCTTCTGTCTTTAACGCAGTAACGACTTTTAAAATATTATAATGGTATTCATTTCGTTATTAATCAGGTTCATTTAAATATTCATGATATAATTATCTTCATGAAGTTCTCTACAAATGTAACAACTAAGACAAACTTTTCATTTGATAAATTACGGTGACTCAGTATTATTTATTAAAAGGACTTTTGGCACGATTATTCTACACTGACCAGGCACGACTGAAAGGGAAACAAAGCATGTGGTTGCTGACAAATTGCTTTTTTATGCTGAACATGTCCTGCATTAGCATTTTCAAGCATATCACACTCACACACAAGCATCAGAGTCACTGAATGGGGAATTTCAATCCAAACCTATTTTTGCTATTTTAGCTGCAATCGGACGTCGGTTTGATCGCTATGAAATGCAGCGTTTGCCCCGAAAATGTAGCTACATACAGTGTAATAAGTGATCGTTATTACAACATAGTTATAGTGTAACTATGATAATGATTTAAAGTGAAGGGCAAGGAGGCCTGTTCTATGTTACATTTACCTTTACGGCATTTGGCAGACGCCCTCATCCAGTGCGACTTACAACTGAGCAGGAGAGGGTTAAGGGCCGTTCTCAAAGCAGTGGCAGCTTGGTTGTGGTGAGATTTGAACTTCTGATCCAACATCCATTGCCTTTACCACTGAGCTACCACCTACCTATGTGATACGATGCATGACCCAGAGAACGGTGGAAGTTAACTTCCTAATTATATCATTCAGTACACCTGCCTGAAGATATTTTTTTCCCATTAATTTGCCACCAGTCAGTAGATATGCCTATCTAGAATGCTGTACCTTAACAACTTAAACTGTGTTAAAAAAAATACAACAAAAATCTTGAAAAATATATTGCATCCATTTTAATTTGAATAAAATGCATATTTTAAAAAAAAAACATTTGGATACTTATTGAAATGAAATGAAAATCCTGACCCAAATAATGTTTCATTTTTTAATTGAAAGAAAAATATTGATCGAATTTTGGGAGTGCAGTAAGGTTCTTATTTTGCAACATTAAAATATATGCATCATTCTTATATAGCGCACTTTCAGTTCGTGAAACTAAAGATGCCTCATAGAGCAAAAAATCAAACAAACAAAAAAAAAAAATAGATATATATGCACGTACATATTCATATGTATAGATGGAAAACTTTTCATATTTTCACTGATATATCTAATAAAACAGAAAAAGCGTACTGGATTAATTACTGCATTTAATTATATTAAATAACATCGACATTACAATTAGAATGACACTTTTAATGAACCCTAATCCTACAAAAACAAATAAAATGTGTAAAGTATATATTTTTAATTGTTACTTCAAAAACAAAACAAAAATTATGTACAAAAAAAAAAAAAAATTTCCCACACATTTTTTCAGGAATGATTTGGTAATATGCCACTATACAGAAATCATTTTACTCCAAGATTTTTTTCCGATTCATAATGTCTTATGTGAAATAACCACCATTTGAATTGATTTTATTATAAGATCTCTTTTAAAGATCAAAATAAAATATAAAACCCAGACCACCGTTTTATCTTCAACATGTCTCCTATATATCACATAAAACAGTATGAAATCTATTATAATAAAGACAAAGCAGGTAAAGATATAGCATAGGGCGTAACATAATTATTGGTGATTTTTGCCATTCAGGGATTGTGAAGTCACCCTGGAGTACAAAAATTCACGGAGTTCACGATGTTTGCTTTCTCATTTTTAAACTGCTTCACTGTTAACCTTCGATAACCCCGTTGCAATGTAGTTACACATTTTGTAAAATCTTAAATTCGTAGCTGAGTATAGTGTGAGATGGAGAGATCGGTTTTTAAAAGAATCAACAATTATCCTTATAATTACCTCAAACTTACTGAAGTAATGTTCATGTTTTTAAGGTGTTTTTCTCTCTTTTCTTTACTCTGACCAGCCTTTATAGTTTCAGTGTACACAAAAAAAACCAGACTCGAGTAGCCTGTTTTCATCTGATCAATTATTTTTTCCATTGTTTTCAAATGAAATCAATTGAGAACATTCTTTTTTTTATACATAATAGATCGATAGATAGGAGAATGAGATGGAGGATGTATATTTGGAATAATTAAATAATCAAATATATCAATTGAATAATATTTTATATATAATCAAATATAGCAACAGCAACATTTCTGTGTACACTGTTGCAACAGGCAGTTACTTATACAGGTAATATAGGAATGCCGCTGAAACTTCTAGCTTTGGTATAACCACACACACACACACACACACACACACACACACACACACACACAAACACCCCATGGCTCAGAGTGCTCCTCCCAGTCTCCGGGCCCATCAGCGAGCCCGGTGGGGTGGAAGAGGAATGACCCTCTTTAATGAGTTTCTCTGTCGTTCCGAGGTGAAAGTGGTTGTATGTAATTAATGTAAGCCGCATTAGGACGTCGTGATTTACGAGACCAATGATGACCCGGGGTCACCCGAGGCATGAGTCATACCCTAAACCCCGTGTCTGCTCTCGGACTGTATCATCCTGTGCAGCGTTTGTTTGCACTCACGGCTTGGTCTTTTCCCCTCCAACCCTGAGTCAGGAGGACCAAGGGTCAGTAGGGTACGAGAGGGTCATTACCTAACCATTAGCTGAGGAGCAGTTTCTTCTAGCAAATGTCTAAGTGTTGAAATGAAGAATAAAATCTACAATAAAAATACACTCAAAAATGATTAGCCAAAAAGTTTTTTTTTTTTTTTTTTTTTTTTACGATTTTAGTTATGATATTTTCATATAAATGTAGATCATATCAGCTTCAGTATATTTGTCAGAAAATGTCATTTAATTGTATGAAATGACTGCTAATCTATGGTATGTAGCATTATATATTCATTATTCATTATTCATTGAGCAACCAAATGATCTGAAAATGTGTATACACATTTTAATTCACTAATTCACTGTTGTGCTGAATTTGAATACTCGCTTGCAAACTATTGCTTTTGGTAAAAAAAAAAAAAAATTCAAAGTCGATCCCTCGTTGTTTCAATGCCTCAACGCGTGTCTCTGAACAGGTTACGGTGCTGTTTCCTTCGACGGAGCCACGAACTACGGACACACGCCGTCTCACCACGCCACTCAGTTCCCCAACCACCCCTTCAAACATGAAGAAACCATCCCTCAGCAAAGCAATATGGGTAAAAAAAAAAAATCATCACTCATTACAACTCAGTCTCACTCCTTATGAGCTCTGTACAAATCGCTAAGCTCTGGCACGTACTCGCCGAGCGCCTGAGTGTTTTTCCTTTTGCTTCAGAAGTCAAAGAGCAAAATTCTGTCCAAATCAATCCAAGGTCAAGTTGCACTCTTCCCCTGCCAGTAAATCAGCTCGCTTTTTTTTCTCGCACAGCGTTGAGTTAAAGCGTATGTAAATACTTTAAGTAACATCGTATCAGCCCGTTTCAGGGTTGTAAAGCCTCCTGCAGGCCACCGAGCAGATATCTCACCGGAACAGCGACGCGAGAGCCCCTTTTCTTGTCGAGTTTAGAACGGCGAGATCCGTTTGGGACGTGGCCGAGCAAGGGCACCGATTCCTCATTTGCACTTTGAAAGAGCAGGCAAGAGGTCAACCCGCTTTACGGCTTCAAAGAGAGCGAGACCGCTGTTTTCATAAGTGCAGAATGTACTCGGCTGCATCTCCCCAAATCCTCCCCGAGCTCGGATTCCCTCTCTGAGACCGACCTCGCCACACACACACACACACACACACACACATATACACGCCTGTCCATGCGTTTTATTAGAACAGCAGAGCTTTCATTATATCTTTTACACGAGCCTTAACGCATACAAAGTGTCCACATAGGAATCGTTCTCATTAGTTAGAGGGATGAAAGGGAAAAAAAGAGGCTTGACTTTCTAAATTAAGCATGTGTTCCTGGAGTGAGAGCCTCGAAGGCTTGAGCGAGGGAGAGGCCTAGAAAATCTGACATTGTTTTAAGCTGTTAAGATGAAAATCCCCAAAGCGAATTGGACTATTGGCTGAACCGTATTATTTGTTGGGAAGTTGTTCCACAGGCTCGAGTTCAAGCCCATTCGTTTTGAGCGTGATAAATGTCTGTGCATGGGGGAAGACACACTGAGCGTTACGAATGCGGTTCCCCTATTGCTAACGGCTCGCTGTCTTGTGTTATAAGGTGAGCAGCAGTATCCCGTCCCTCCCCCTGTTTACGGCTGCCACACGCCTTCCGAGAGCTGTACAGGAAGTCAAGCGCTGCTCCTCAGAAACCCATACAACAGGTACAATCCTAACAAAGAACTTCTCCTGCTGTCTTTACTCATGCCTAGTAAATGTTTATTGGTGTCTAGAGTGTTGTTTCTTTTTACAAAGGAACCATTTACAGTATGGAAAAAAATAACATTAAAAACATACATCATAGCCACTGGATTGGATTAAAACAGGATTTTTTTTTTTTATTGATTAAAACTTCCTGGACCATGTGGTTTCAACAGGTCACAGCCAAAGTACACACAACCTAGTGTCATAAATGTACTCCCACCAAAAAGCTATCCAGAAGCTTGTGAGAAAGCTCGGTGATATACACATACCCCAAGCATACCATTAACTGCAAAGAAAATTTACAGGCCTGTCTCAAGGATGCATGAAATGTACGATATGCATGATGTTATATCATTTATTAGGTTTTGTTATGCAACCGGTGAAGACAGGAAATTGAAAAATTCACCTCTGGTCGTCTGTAAATAGTACAGGATGTAAAACAAACAGGTTGCAATCAGCGGCTTTGTTTCATCCCCTGAAGGTCAGGCTAACACCGAGCATGCCCAGTGCATAGAGGAAGGACGAAGCGATGTAACGTCGAGCAATTAAGGTTTTATTTTAGAAAGGAATGTTATATACAGATTGATATCAGGGCTGGAACGAAAATGCTTGTTTCTGATCGGTTGGTCGATGTCAGCTATTTATTATATTATATAGTATTTGATTATTAATTTAAAGTAGCTCAAATATTAAATCAGGTTCATGCAACCGTGCTGGAATGTAATAATGACAACAAGCATAAATAACGGTTTAAATAAAAGCTAGGCGCTTATTTTGATGCATTCCAATCGCATTTCCTTTCACGCTGCCAAAAGTAAATATGGAGAACAAACGACTTGGATTTATGAAGCAAGTTTGTTATTTGTAGTTCGCTATTTTCATGTCGGATGTGGGTAAGAAAAGCATGGACAACCCCTTTCTGTACTTTGGCGTAAGTGAAAGGTGCAAAGTGCATAAGCGTATCGATATTATAAACTCTGATGTTCATTTGGAGGAGAAAACATGGCATAGTCTTTACCAGGATGAACCGAATTTGAGTTTTGAACTTGTAACTCTTCATGCAGTTGTGCAGTAAATGCCTTGCTGATCTACTGCCTGACAGAATTCAGTTCTCATCCTAGTCCACTCGGTTACATGGGAAAAATCGTTCATGTTTTACTGATTCAGTAGATTTTTACAATATGTGCTGTTTAAAACACTTAATACACAGCTATGAAATGGACCTCTATGAGAACGTCAGCTCCCGGTCAAACCCGGTTCTGAAAACAAGCATCTCGAGCACTCAAACGGCAACATGTGCAATTTTGATTGATGGCGCTTTACTACAACAAGGCTGGGTTTCCGGCCTACAGGCAGCAGCTCGAACTCACAAGAGGTCAGGTGCTGAATAGCGGAATGTACCAGGCCAAGATAAACTGTCCTTTCCAACACTGGCTTTCACTTTTTTAACCAGGCCCAAATTCCTTCCCTCTGATAACCGTTCTCCGAGGAGTTCCCTGCACGGCCTGAGACGCCCGCTGCGCTTACTAGCAGCACGGAAAAAAACCGGAGCTGCCGGAATTCCTGAAATGCTTCTGCGACGTTGTTTTGAAGCTCCGAGGGAACATAACGATTCCAAACAGCGGAACCAGGTCGATAGGCGAGCTTCCACTCTGCTCTGGCTTCGTGTTCCAGTTCCCGCTCGGCATGTTGTAATAAACAGACTCCTATCTGCTGGAGTTAAAGGGGAACTGGGAATCCTCAAATCAATTTTTTTTTTTTTACTGATCGTATGCCTGGTACCAACAGCTCTCTATTTATACAGCCTGAGCTGCTGTTTTAAGTCGTTTTAAGGTGGTTGGAATAAAAACACATGGAGTTATCAAAACCAGAGCCAAAGATGGGTCATTGTTGCTTTGTAAAGCACGAGGAAATCATGGAAAGTGTAAACTGAACAGGAATGAACTCCCACCCCTTCATACTGCAGGGATTTCTGCACGATAAGGGACATCAAGAGTCTTGCAGTTAGGTCTTGTGTGCTGCTCTGAAAGCACTGGTTCTTATTACAATGTTATCCATTAAAACCTGATTTGTATCCACTAGTCATGACATATTGCTAGCGTATAAATGCTAAAGCAGTTCAGGCTGCATTCCAATAATGACGCCAAAGCTGCAGTTCCACTGTACCAGGTACCACCACTCACCACAGAACACTCTTTTCAATGCCGTGATGTCAGGGCAGCTGAAGATAAATCCAGACTATGTGTTTGGTTAAGCACCTGGCAGAGTAACTAATGGTCCTCCAGTCGACTTTTCAATAAAGTATGGCAGCTTCTTGCTCATGAGAAATGGTCTCATTTGATTAAGTGATTATCCTGCTGGTCTGGATGACCCCCTTCTTTGTGTGTGTGTATCTGAGAGATTCATTAGCCGTTACCCAGGATGCCCCTTTTTCAAACCCGTTTTTCTTTCGCCAAAGTTGAAATGTTTTTTTTGCCGTACAGTGTAATATAGGGCTTCTCTCCTTCCACAGTAAAATAAAACGAAAAAAAAAAAAAAAACCAGAAAGCAAAATTTATTTGGTCAAACACATTTACTGAAATGCTCACTTATTTGAACCCCAGCAGTGACAATTTATACCAAATGGCATCCCAGTTGGAGTGCATGGCATGGAACCCTGTCAACACGCTGGCATCCAGCATCAAGAGGTATGTAAAAGCGAGCTGGTAACACAGAAGGAGTTCATTCGCATGTGGATCAGTGCTTTTTTTTCCCCACGAGTCCACGTTAGAACACAAAATCGTGGCCAGGTTGTGCCAATACACTTACACTTACGCCATGTGGCAGACGCCCCTTATCCAGAGTGACTCATAGTTTTCTCAGTTTCACATCATTGAGGCTTAAGGAGCCAACAGTGGTTGTTTAGTGGTGGTGGGATTTAAACTCATGTCCTTTCAATCAGACGTTTATTTCACTAAACCGTATATATTGAAATCATTAGCTTGCACTGGTGCTGAGCCATAAATTTAAATCAGGTATAGATGATTGTGGTAATGCACATTTTATTAAAAGAAAACGCAACAAAATTTGAATATTCTTCATTATGCTTTGAAATATTAAAGCCAAACATGGATATATTAAATGGAATATTTGTTTGAGGTATATGAAGGATATCAATAGTAGATAAAATCCTCCATTAACTATGCAACCAAAACTTATAACCAATGCATGATGTCAAAAATTGTTAAAAATTCAAAAAAATTGCATTGCAAAAATTGCAAAACATTGTGGGATTATTTTTCTTTAACAGTTTTTTCCAAAGCAAATTTTGCCAGAGATTACATCCATATAGTAACTTTTAATGTTTTGGAATGTTAATGAAAAAAGTCCTATTTTTCGTTACATTACAGCAGTTCCCTCATCAGTTTTTTTTTTTCTCTTGATGCCAAACCAAAAAGAGTTTGGTCTTGTATACTTATAGTTAGTGTTACAGCCCTGAGGGGTGGTAGCTCAGTGATCAAAATGTTGAACTTCTGATTGTTGAAGGTTGTGAGTTCCAATCCCAGCACCACCATTCTCCCCCTGCTGGTCTCCTTGTTGCTCAGTTGCTCCAATTATACAAATACAATTGTAAGTCGCTCTGGATAAAAGCATCTGCCAAATGCCATAAATGTAAATACTATTACTGGAGACTTCTTTCAGAAATGTTAAATAGAATCAATAGCAACAATTATACATTTTCAGTGTATCAAAACGAGCACCTTGATATAAAGCCGTAATCTGCAGCCAGGACTACTGTCTGAGCTGCTGTTATAGAAAGAGTCAAGCCAGAAAATATGATAAAATTACATTACTAATGTTTCGAACAGACCATTCAAAATTGGAATACTATATAATTTTGTAAAATAAATAAAAAATCCTTGCATCTGCCTGCCCCATTCTTTCAAAATTCTGTGGTTCGTGTGTGCGTACTCTGTTTTGTCTGGACGGAGAGTGATATCCGGCCATATATTTCCCTCGTGACACTGCAGCCTTGAGCCGGCCGAGAGCCGGCCCATAGGGAGGAAGAGGAGCGCACTGGGGGAGTAGTGGAAGTGCATCACTGCACAATGGGACGGCTGATCCTCCTGTGGGATGCCGCCGAGTATCCACAACCCCCATCCTTCCAGGAGTTTAAAAAAAAAAAAAAGAAATCAGACACCCCAGTGTGTCCCCAGGGGATGGATACACGAGTGCTGTTGGTGCTGTTCTATCCAAAGATGATCTCAGCCTGTATCCATCCAACCGGCTGATCTGTTCATCCCTGAAAAAGCTTCACCTAGACATAGACATACAAGCAGGGGCTCTGCTCGCGGCCCGGAGCCTGTGAACGAATGAACTGTGAGAAGATTTATCACAGGATGCTGTTTTGCAGTGTCCTTTAGTCTGGCTGGCTTTGCATACGGACAGACAAAGAGAGCTTTATAGTCACTGTTTCACCCTTACTTAGTCAGGATACGGACATCTTTTAATAACTTTGGCTTGTGCAAAAAAAAAAAAAAAAAAAAAAAAAAAAAAAGGAAGAAAAATGTGCTCCTTTTCACAAAGTGATTTCTCAGTATCTACTCCTATGTTATCTCAAGATAGTGATAGTAAACGCTTGTTCCGGCTGTAACACAAGGCACAGGTTTATATTACTTTGCTCATATGTTATCATTTCTATAACAACAGCTTACACACAATAATATGTCAGGCTGCACATAAAAGGGATTAAAAACATTTAGAAATGTCAATATGATAAGGCAGATTTTTTTCTGAGGAGATGTTTAACATTTATGGAAGGAGTCTCCAGTCCCCAGAGCTTTGTAACAGTCAAAGGTAAATCTAAGAATCTTACCAGGATGAAGGACTTTGTGCTTCAAAGGCAGCATTAGTCGAACGCTGGAGAGGAAAGATGTATTTCTAGCTGCTATAATAAACTAACATGTTTTCATAGAATCTGCATAGCAGTTACTGCTACTATAAATGGATTATTATAAATGATATATTTAAATGTAAATTGTGTTAGTGTTGGTAAATTGCTGTAGTTTAAAAGGAATAAACATCATCTATAGCAGGATGCCCAGATGTGTTTTAAATAAGAATAGAACAAAGAAAAAAAAAAAAAAAAGAATAAAGCAATTTGGTCAAAATGCAACGAAATGAAAGAAATATAATATAATAATAATATAATAAAAAATATAATAATAAAAAAATATGAAAAAATATGCAAAATCTTTGAGTGTATGGAGCTGCATTCAGACGCATTCGCCGCTTCAAAATGATTTGTTTTTAAACGCCATACTTACATACATCCGAGTTTATTGTAGAGCACACACAACTGTCCACAAGAAATATGACTAATGTGGTACAGTAAAACAGCTGGATGAATAAATGTAGTTGAGAAAAAGAGAGTAATATGTTGAACATGAACATGAATAATGAACATGGCTACCAGTGAGTACACATGCGAAGTACAGACGTTAGTTGTGTGCTTGCTAATCTACATTAAGACAAAGTAAATACTTTAGTATTTGGTCATAGGAAGCGGTTTGAGACCTATAAATCCTGCGTTGGGAAACGTCTGGGGTGAAACAGAGAAAACTTGTGCAAATCCAGGGTCAGAGAAAAGGCCAGTGTACTTCGGTTCAGGTATAAATTCAGGAGAGAGCAAGAGGCCCTGCGTTCCCCATCCGTCTGCCTAACGGGCCCTACTTTGGATTGTTGAGGTGAATATATTGCACTTCAGAGCAGAGAGCAATTTGCCCCGATGTCAAGATAAGTTATAGAGATGAGCCTCCGTGTTTTATAGTCAGTCTTGCCCTATATATGTCACCTAAACCTCACACAGTAAAGCACAAGGAGAAGTAAGAACGCATGCAATACACATGAAGGGAGGGGATAAAAACGAGGTGCGCAGAAAAGGCAGGTGACAGTCGTCGTTTTGTTTTATTATGTGGTGACTGGTGACATGTTGGTGTTTCACTTTTCAGCACATTCTTTACATGCAATAAATCCACACAATGTATCAGCTGCTGATAAAGTACTTGAGGTCAGACTGTGTTCATAACCACAGCAAAAAAAGAAAAAAAAGAAAAAAGAATGTACATCTGCTGACCACCGGCATCATTCAGACAGCAAAATATTTCATAATAATCTTTTTTTATTATCATTTAAAGCTACAGTTTATTTACTGAACCTCAGATTATCATTAGTATCATGCAAGTAGGCAAAAATTATTTATAGAGCACGTTCAAAACAACATCTGCTGATCATTGTGCTGTAAAAAAAAAAAAAAAAAAAAAAATATATATATATATATATATATATATATATATATATATATTAACTTGATGGGGTTTAAAACACAGTATGACTTGAATCAATAAACATGAACAATACTTCTCCAAACCCCTATAATGGTATAAATGGCAGCCATTTTTGAAAAAAATATTTATTTGAATATATTTTAATCATTTATTTATTCATTATTTATTAACAGGCATCATTACATACTGTGTATAGAATTATGTGTCTCGATACAATACAAAGCATGCATACAAATATTTGGGCACATTTTTAGAAGACATCAACTTCCATATCCTGTCAGGCACAAACACGTCTCAGCTAGGTATATGTGTGTTAAAATAATGTTTGTGATTTTTGTCCTTAATAAAATGAAGGTTTTTTAGGAATTTCAAACCACTCACGAGGAACATATTGTGTGTCTCCTCCTCCCACAGTCATACACCGGGTTATGAGAACGACCCGAGCACACCCATGGTGTACAGCTGCAGCACCCAGTACCGAATACACACCCATGGAGTCTTCCGAGGAATTCAGGTCAGTACACAGACAAGACAGAGTACAAATAATGCACAGTGCAGTCTCGATCATACCATTACAGACACCAGCAACTGATGGCACAGTTGTTTACAAGGCAAAATCAGTATATTATTAAGTCCATATAACATACACTTTATGAATATAATAAATCTATATAATTATATCATATCCAAAATGTATATGTGTGTGTGTGTGGCATTGTAGATTATTATTTAACATTACTCTAAAGATGATTGGTGAATTGAAATAGTTAGTATGTTAGCTGGTATGCAATGGCACCCTGCTATAAATTGAGATGGCAAGACTTCATTCACACATACACTTCACTCCATCTTCATCCAGAGAAAGCAGGAATACGCTGGGTTTTCCTGCATTTGCTAATACAAGGCCAAGGGCAGGGCAATGCGCACACACACACACACACACACACACACACACAGTGTACACACTCCTGCACTAACATAACCACGCTGCGAAAGCGCACGCTTAAAAAGGCGACGAGTGATAAAGCAGCCCCGAATGAACGAGTAAGTGAAACGAACAGCAAATAAATAACAATAAGGCCCCAAAGAATGGCTCTGACTCAATGAAAGGAGAGGAAACAGGAGCCTGCCAGAACATTTAAGACACTTTTTTGGATGAGAGAACAGGGATAAAAAAACAAAACCAAACAAACAAAAAAATCTCCATTAGAAACTAAGCTACAGTTTGCATTTGCAACCACATGCTAATAAATCATTAGGTCTTAATTAATGTCTGTCAGCGGTCTTTAAGCAGTGCTTGCAGAGATTCTCCAGAGCTAGCTCCTCATTCAGAAGATTGTTTAAAAAAGCAAGAAAAAAAATCCCTGAGTGTTTTTGAAAGCGTTAAGCATGAAGTTTTAAAGCAGATATTTTCTGTAACAGAGATTCATCACACCCCGGTCATGCACACGAAGCAATAATTATAATGAATCTTAATGAGTAGTTTATATAAAACAGCCTGTATAAGCATGTACTTGACCGACCTTAGTATACACACTATTAAAAAAAACCTAGCACACTAGCACAATAGTCATGTTGGTCACCTAGTGACATACAGCGGCACATTATCATTCCCAGGGGTTCAATCTATAAGTCTGTCAGTGCAGCCTTAAACACTTTAGTAATTTACTTATCAATAGCATTTACTACACATTCATTACCACGGCAGCGTATAGAAAAAAAAACGCCATTATGCTAAGCGCTAGCTAATTAAGAGCAGATGGGCCCTAACGTTTTGCAAATGAGGGCTGGGGGAGAGCGGCCATGGGATAAGGTCGGGCTAACATCCGTGACTAACAGCTCCCATTTGGCTGCTAAATCGGTGGGCAAGGGTGAATCCCTGTGATCATTTCACAGCTAATTTTGCAATAATGAGCTCTTGGTGAGTGAACAATTTTTTGTTAAGAAGCACAACAGCGATGCGATCGCGTCTTTTATGGCGCTATCGCTAGACTGAGACCTGAAGCGCAGCAGGAATTGACCACTTTCACCAAAGCTAGGAGCGTTTTACGATTAAACCTCGAAACTGTTCTTGTCTGTGTGAATCTTTCGCTGTAGGACGTCAGAAGGGTCCCCGGCATCGCTCCAGCCATCGTACGCTCCGAGACCAATGAGAAGCGGCCGTTCATGTGCGCCTACCCGGGATGCAACAAGCGCTACTTCAAACTCTCTCACCTACAGATGCACAGTCGCAAACATACAGGTACAGAATGTTTCAGAAATGTTTCTTTAAATCAGAGGTTCTTAAAGACTTTTTTTATTAAAAAAACATTTTTTTTTACAAGCTTATGATAAGTTTATGATATATCGAAATCCTTTAGATATATCAAAACACATTTATTGCAGCCAGTGTTTTTTCATTTCTGAAATTCCCCCCGTTTTTTATTAAACTTGTCATTAGATTGCAGTTGACGTCAATGCTAATAGTGGGTGGTAAATTGCACAACAAAAACGAAAATCCCCGACCCCTGCGGATCGTCAGACTCCATTCTGAGAAGCATGACTCTAGATAAGACTCATTAGCGCGGAAACTACGTATTGTGTATCTCCAGTACGTGTATTTCCTGTACTGCACAATTTGGTGTTTTCCCGACTCATAAACTCCAGATTAGATTTTTCCAAGCTTTGCATCTATTCCAACTCCCAGCCTGAGTCAGATAATAAAGACCAATGTAATGCTGATAAACAACAGATTCAGAAACAGAGGCCCAATTCTGACCATCGATCACGGGTCCAGTAAGAATGGTAGCAACAAGACCAACACTACACACTCGACACACATGATGCACTCGGATGGCTTTAAATAGTTACAATACAATATAAATTTTTCAGTTAATAACATATCTATATGAACTGACGTGATTTATACTGCATTGTTGTTAAATTCTCGATTCTGATTGGTCAGAAGGTGATTCATTTTCTATAATAAGATTCTCAACATCAACACTTTCAAAAGAAAAAAATAAATAAATGAGACCATTGATTATGGTTTCACAACATTAAATTTAACAGCACTGTGGTCAAAACTTTGTGGACACCTGACCAAGTTCTTTGAACATCCCATTCCAGATTCAGCGCCCCCATCAAATATCAGGAATAAAATACAATACAATATAATAAAAATAATCATCAAAATTTCGGGTTGTAAGAGTATCTCTGCTTTGTTTCAGGCCACGTTACAGCACCTCGCTGATGCCTTCTAATCACAGCTCCCCCCTAAGTGTTTTATTCTTTACCTCAAATAAAATTAAGTCACTGTGATGGTCATCGTGATCGTTCCAGTTGTTGCAATGAAGCAATGAATGATGATACTTGGTGATAAATAAGTCGTATAATTCCTGTTTGGCTCTCTTCTTGGTTTTTATAAGTGAATAAAAAAATGTGTTGCAGGTGAAAAGCCGTACCAGTGTGATTTCACAGACTGCGGGCGGAGATTTTCCCGGTCAGACCAGCTGAAGAGACATCAGAGGAGACACACAGGTTTGCTTCATCCATCATCATTTCTTCTGTCCTGTCTTTCCTTTTTCTTTCGGCTTTCAATTTGGTCTCATTTTTTTGTAAAATTTTTTTTTTTACATTAGATGTAAGACGCTAACCAGGCCAATTTTTGTGCTTTAAGGGACAGATTAAGAATCGTAGATAAGCAGCTTTTTAGTTTTTTTTTTACTATGACTCATTCCTTATGGCACTTGTGTATATTATATGTAAGCCATTAAAGCTAATACAAATGACCCTTTGCTAGCAGAAGTACATCGATGCTGAATAATACGATGTAACACGGTGATATAATGCAGTCGGTTGTCTGCATGAATGTTTAGAAATGTGTCATAACGTGTGAGAAAGTCTGTGAGAAAGTGTCAGAGCTGAAGATGGCGACGTTTTCCTGATTCACTGCCTGCTGCAGATGTATTGCTACTAGCCGGACGTGCTCTCACATCATCTATCCAGTGTTCGAGAGACGTAACATTGCTCTCTTAGTCCTCGTCCTCTTAGAAGGGATTCCCTCCTGGCCTCTACTGTAGCCTGTACTCTTTCTCTCTTTGTGTGTGTGTGTCTCTGTATATATGTGTGTGTGTGTGTGTGTGCATGTAGGCGTTAAACCTTTCCAGTGTGAGACATGTCAGAGAAAGTTCTCACGGTCAGACCACCTTAAGACCCACACCCGGACTCATACAGGTAAAACAAGTGCGTAAAACTTTTATTTTTTCACATCTTTACTCTCTTTTTCGACTGTTATCTAAGAGGTCATATCCGGTTTGTTATTATATTAGCAAATCTATTTTTTTTATTTTTTTTATAGAAATCATGACCTCCTTAAAGTCACCCTTAACATGATAAAATCGGATTAGAAAATCCCCCAAAAAATAAGGTGTTTCAGCCTAATATTAAACTAAAAAAAACCCCGCATGTTTTATGACATCATAAAATTCAAGAGCCAACCAACTTCTAGTATGCAAATGCAAAACACTGATCTCCCTATGGAAGTGGTGGATATGAACGGTTAAAACTGTTTTTTTTCTGTGGATTCAATGAAATTTGACTTTTTTAATCTGTATATAAAGTAGATCAGATTTGATTAATGACTTTTTTGACTTTCATAGCAAAGCAATTCATTCAGGAGGTGCTAGCTCAATGTTAAGACTTCGGATTGAAAGCTTTTGAGTTAATATCCCACCAAAGCTGCCACTGCTGGGCCCTTACACTAGGCCCTTAACCCTTATGTGTATAAATAAAATAACTTATTCACTCTGAATAATGGCTTCCCCCAAATGCCGTATGTGTACATTTATGATACTAAAAAAAAGTTGCCAATTTTGTGCAAAAGAAAATGTTTTGGGGTGACTTTAAGATTTTCTTTAGCAAACCATCTTCCTTGATCTCTGATCTAAGCTCTTTCTCCGATCTAAAGTGCTCTTCTCTCTTCCTGCAGGTGAGAAGCCTTTCAATTGCAGGTGGCCAAACTGCCAGAAGAAGTTTGCCCGATCTGATGAGTTAGTTCGGCACCACAACATGCACCAGAGGAACCTGACCAAACTTCAGCTGGCCATCTAAAGACCCTGCTGTCACGAAAGCTGCTTCTGCTGTCAGATATATCCCACTTCTGCAGGTCTCGGCTCTGCACGTTTAACTCTAAAAAACACTCACGAAGGCCCTGGTATTTAGTTGATAAGTAAAAAAAAAAAAGATTAATTAAGCTCTGGTGGTGTTTGCAGCCTGCAATATCTCTATGGCTGGAGATTAAATTTTGTGCTGGTCTAGAATTTACTTCACCTGCCCATAAGTGTTATATTAAAAAAAGAAATTGTTAACCTGTGTAGTATGATGAGACACATAATATGACAATTCAGCTCTAAAGAACAACAAGGAAATGGCAGGTGAGTATAATACCAGATAATGACTCAGGCTATGGAATAGCTAGCTGGCCTTTAGAGGTTGAAAATGCACAGAGAGCAAAATCAACTGATATATATATATATATATATATATATATATATATAAAATTCCCAGATGAGTCAATAAAAGGTTTAAAAAAAAGAAAAAGAAATATGCCTGAGTCAGCATTTTACTGCAAACAGAACTTCTATTGGATTTCACCATGATGACAAATGTGGGAAAAAAAACAGGGGTGGACAAATCATAAATTTGTCAGCTTAGTCTGTTCAATTCGTGTTTTTATTGCAAAAAAAAAAAAAAACCCTGACTAGTAATAACATTATGTAATAACAAACTCTTTGGTTGGTTGTATTTGTTATGTGAAAGCTACTTAAATTCAGTTCTTTCAACAAGTTTAAATACACAAAATCAAATTTTCTTTAGCAAAAGTCATTGCTGAGTTTTTTTTCTTCTTTCTTTGCATTTTTAAATAGCGTAAAAGAAAAAGATAAGAAACTAATAAGCGGTATAATAAACGGTTTGTCCATCCCTTGTCATCATTACAACTTGCCAACTATCTGAAAATTGTAACCTTTGAAGTTCTACGTAGCATAACACCAGGGCGGTTCAGGCATTGCTAAATTAAAATGCTAAATTATTGCTAAAACCAGGTGTATGATAATCGTATTGATTTGGGCAGCGGACGTTAGTCTTAGACACGACAGCGTGACACTACGGGCAATTCAGTACCAGCACTGAAAGCCTTTTTACCCCGATCATGCCCTTGCTAGTGCCGTCGAGATGTATAACAATAAGTGCACGTTATATTTACTATTCTAGCTCCTAGGACTTTTTACTTTAATTTATTACTTTCTATTGTAAATTAAGATCTCTCTCTCTCTCTCTCTCTCTCTCTCTCTCTCTCTCTCTCTCTCTCTCTCTCTCTCTGTCTCTTTCTTTTCATAAACCGAGCATTCATTTTCTCCCATGTATCCAGAATCCCACTTCATTATATCACAATTCCGATATTTGTATTCACGGACCAATCATTAAAGTATAACCCCTGTAGCTTTTGGCCGTCTGCAGTGTAAATAGTGCTTCTCTCTGTAACCATTAGGAGTTAAATTATCAGTAGGTCACACTGGCTATGTGACTCTGGTTTGTGGTCAAGTTGTAAATATTACTGTCGCTCCACAGCTGGAACAAGAAATAGAAGACTTTTTTTTTTTTTTTTGTGGAAAATGTGACGTTCGCAAAAAAAAGAGAGGAAATGTGAAAACTACTCGGATGGAATTTTTGTTCTTGAACTGTTTTATCTGTATCATATGAATATATGCAGTATGTTAGTGATAACCCTTTTTTTTTATAATTAAATTGTTGATGCCGGTAAAAAAAACGTGTGTGTGTGTGTGTGTGTGTGTGTGTGTGTGTGTGTGTGTGTGTGTGTGTGTGTGTGT
>JAAIIK010000128.1:840182-853310 GCA_014706435.1 Silurus glanis
TGTGTGTGTGTGTGTGTGTGTGTGTGTGTGTGTGTGTGTGTGTGTGTTTGATGCCTGATTACCTCAGCCAAAAAGAAATCTGTTACTGGTTGCAAATTCTTGAATCTCTATCTAGCTAGTCTAGCTAATTTTATATTCCAGCATCTGACCATGTTCTTCTCGTGTTTTTTCAAGTCTAAAAAAAAAAAAAAAAAAAACAAATCCAGGAAAAATCCCAAACATTAAAGTGTACAATGGATCTGGGTTTCTTTTCGGACCTCAAGGAATATAATCAGATTCAGAATCAGAATCAGAAATCGCTTTATTACCAAGTATGTTTACACTCACAATGATTTTGGTGACAGGAGAGTCCAGTGAAGGAGAAAATACAGGCATAATAAAACAAGATGTAAGTAAAACATACAATGAAATAATGCACTATATGTAGAGAAGTAGAAATATTGTGAAAATGATGTACAGATATGCTTGGTAATGAACGCTCTTAGTAATGCCTTTATGGAGAAAGCACGTTACCTAACCTAACATAAAACCTAAATGCTGTATATATTATATTCTTCAACAAAAATGATACTGTTATACATTACATGGACAAAATCCTTGGCACCCCTGTTTTTTTTTTTTCCCAAAATGTTTCCACTAATTTGAAAACACACGATTATGTAGGATATCTTTGGATGCGGTTGCGTTACATTTTCCGAGCTCCATGATAACATGGTTTCCATGGGTTGGAGTGGAAGATTTTGCCTGCTTTAGAGCTTTGACCTTAACTATACTGAACAATTTTCGGATGAATGTGAACGCTGACTGCACTCCAGCCCTCCTCACCTCACCCACATCAGTATCTGACTTTACTAACACCCTTGTGAACACAAATCTCCACAAGCACACACCATAATCTAGTGAAAAATCTTCCCAGAAGTGTGTAGGTTACAACAATGTCTAACAAGGTCTAACAATGTGGCAGCGTAAGAGGCTAAATACACAAAAGCAAGATTAGCATAAACATCAGCGCTTGTATTCATATGTAACAATTAAACGTCCTTCAATTCTTGTCTGATGAAGATATATATGTATGGAAATTATTTAATAACACTTATAAATGCAGAACTAATACATGATATAGACAGGCATCTGCATACAACAAATGCCCCGTATCCGATTATTGTATCTAATTAGGCTATTAGTTATCGACAATTGGCAAATAATTGTAAACGTTTGCGGATAATTGTCTTCTCTCTGCATTGAAGTATCTACATAAAGCTCCTTAGAATCTCGATTAAAAACTGCCACTTTGTTCTCCATCTTGGATGATTTTTTTCTGTTGCCTTCTAGGATGTGATCTGATCTTAAATATTATTTTGGAAAACACTTTTTCATACGAATTACATTTTTGAAGAAGAAAAGATTTTTTGGATTCTCACAGTGACATAATGTAGCGTAATTCGGAATACATTCGAAGCAGTTTCATCCTTGTGGATATTTTTTTATTTGAATTTGACATATTTTCATATTTAGACATGAAACAGGATAAAGCACTAGAAATTCAACTCCGACTTTTACACTTGATTTTAATCGATTCCCGTTTTATTCCTAGATACCTTTTCTAAATTTCCTTTCAAACACTAAGACCCAGTGTAACGTACTCCATCTGTGGGGAATCAAATATCAATTTAGGATTAAAATAACTGAGGTAATAAAGCAAAAAATAAAGATATACAGTATATATAATGTCAATCCACCATTCACCACTTTCCTTATCTCTACTCCAATACTTTTTTGGATTTCTCGGCTGCTCCGGGACAAGAAACAAAGCGAATCGATGAGAAGGAATACTAATTTGTTTTCCAGCATTGTTTTTCGAACTTACAGAATATTTTACTGTGACTTTTACGCACCCCAAAGAAGTCGTGGTACTTCAGAGTTGCATCAGCAGTAACAAAAGGCTCTCATCACGAGCACATAGTTCGCATTAAAGCTGCAGCTGTAGGAATGTACGGATCTCTGATTATATTTCATTCTGAGCTAGTGCTAGCTGTGGATGTCGAGATCTGCTCTTCCTTCAGCAATTTGCTTGGCCCCCGGTGCTGTGTAAATTAGCAAACCTCTCCACCCTATTACTCAGAAGGAAAAGCCCCGCTATATCTCAGAGTGACAGTGCTTAATCTCTGTCCCAGATTTGGCCTGCTTGGCCTTTGAAGGCGAGGCGGCTGCTTTGTGTAACTCTGCCGCGGTCCACTCGTACCGGACACTCTTGCCACTTCGATTGAAGCAGATATTGCTCTTGTTTTAATCTACAAAATGTGGATTTTTAAAGGGGGGGGGGGGGGAATAGGAAGAAATGCTAAAACTGAGAGACGGTTTCCAATGACCAAAACCAGAGAGTCTGAACTTTGTGAAAGACGCCGGAAATATATTTTCGAAAAGCGGAAAGCTTTCTTTTGGTCCGATTTATGAACTTCAAATTCATTGCTTAGAAAATCATGTATTAGAAAAATAAAACACACCAGTCCAGCTTGTGAAGTAAATCATTTGCCATTAGAAGGAAAAGTCCGGAAGGCCATACAACATCATGATCCAATTATGTACAGTAAGTAAAATGCATCTAAATGTTTTTATTACATGCTGTATTTATGATACAGTTGCAAATATATGACCTCTTTCCTAATACAGGTACAAAGGCTCAAACCCCTATGTAGCAGCCAATACTGATCCCTCCACCATCCTTAAGTTTACAGTTCAACTCAACACAAAAATCACATACATTCTAAACTCTGTGTAATAAAATATGAAGTATGAACCAATTTCAATCACAAAAAAAATCAATTTCAATCTTTGCCATTTGTAATGTTTTTTTCCTCCTGTAATGTACATTGATCAAGAAACCTGGAAGGGGAACAGATGCAAAAAGGGAACCCATCCTCATCCGGGTGACACCAAATGTCCATTCATTATTGTTCCTTTACTGTTGAGGGTATCAGCTGCTCACTGATTGACGCTTGAATGGTAACTGGTTTAATGGTAACTCTGCTCTGTCTAAATCATTAGCTGATTATTTTCCCAAAAGAGCATGACCAAGAGTTTTCTTAGATCATTTCTTTAAATACTCATGGAAGTGTGTGTGAGTTTATATAAAAAATATGAATTTATGTACTGCATATCAGTGACTTTCAATTTTATGAAAAGTAGGAAAGTTGTTGATAGGAAAACATAAAAAAATGATTCTGATGCAAATTGTGTTTCTTTATGGTGCCATGGAGTTTTTTTCCTTTACCATCAGCTGATGATGATGATGAGGATGAGGATGAGAATGATTATTTCCCCAAATCTGATATCTATTATATACTATGTACAATATCTATAAATCTAAAGCACACATGGTCTTCACATGTATACAGAACATCCTGTATTGCTATAATGACCTTATAAAATGCCTTTGAGTCTTTAGTGAAGCTCAGCATGGAGCTAATGGACAGAGAAGAATTCACACAGAGGCGAGAGTGTAAACTCTGCAGGACGATTCGGCACTGCTATCACCTCGACCTGCTTGACCAGACGGAGCAGCTGGCTGTATTTGTGCCCCACTGTTCTGTACTGCACGGTGGGGTAGAAAGGCTCTTCATCAACTGGATTAGATAAGAGAGATAAGCCTTGAGATAAGCCGCTGATAAGTTACTGGTAGGGGTCGAAGGAACGAGTGGGCAGATGACGAATGCACATCTCTGACCTGATGCTGTGATGATTTATCAGAGGAATAGATAAAGTAGAAGTGACTCGGAGGCTACCGCTCGCACAACTGATACACATTATAAAGCGATTATCATACATGTGTATCTAGTACAAAATAATAATAAAAAAAAAAAAGGGGAAAGGAAAAGTTTTAGCCATGAATGATTCACAGAATCTATCCCAAGTGCTAACCAGCCTAAAAATATTATATAAAAAATATAATAAATATATAATAAATAATACAAACTATGGAAAGAATGAAACACGTCCTCTTATAAGGAAACAACAATGGACTAGCGTGAAAAATCTCAAGTTGACTATTTTATTGTACTATTTATCCATTTAATTTAATTTAACATCCACAAATCAAGCTAGTTCCTATTATCACTTACATTGTAACAGTTGCTTCATAACCAGTCGGCTTTATCTCTTGAGATCAGTTAGAAAACAAACGCAGCTCACAATGGTGCCATGTAGAAAAACCCCAGATGTACAAACTCATCTTTCATGAACACGTTCCTGTGTTCGAAATGAAGTTACAGAACATTGGTGAAACTGGAGACTCCTTCCTTACACCAAATGTTACTATTAGCTGTGTTTCCTTGTCACCTAACAACACATCTGCTCACATCTGGGAAAAATTTGGTTTGGCTTGAATATAGCAAGTTATAGAATTGTGTCTCACCTAAAAACCTTTTTCATACATCTGAACAAGATTTCTATGTGCTTCTTGTACATCTTATTCTACATATAGCTCCCATTTGCTGTTATAAAAACCTCCTAGGGAAAATGTTTCGCTACATTATGAAGTTTGCTGGCAGAGATTTGTGCTCATACAGACACAAGGGTGCTAGTAAAGTACATGTGACAAGTATAAAGCACTCTTTCTTTCTTTCTTTCTTTCTTTCTTTCTTTCTCTCACTTTGTTTCTTTCTTTCCCTTTTCCTGATGTCACCTTCCAGGGTAAGGAGGCCTGAGGTGCAGTCAGCGTTCCAATTTCCCCCAAAGGTGTCCAATAGGGTTGAGATCTTTCTCTCCAACCCATGTAAACCATATCTTTCATATCTAATGCACAGGCACATTGTCCGGCTGGAACAGGTTTGAGTCTCCTAGTTCAAGTGAAGGAGAAAATTTCCTGCTGCTACATTCAAAGACATTCTATAAAACTGTGTGCCTCCAACTTTGTGGTGAAAGAACCACATATGGCTGGAAAGGTCTGGTGACCCAATACCTTATAGAGGACAAAATCATAGTGGACTCCTACTCTGTTAAGTTTTAGATAACATTTTGTGGTCGATAGCAGCAAAAGAATCTTCAAATTGTAAAACCACATTAGTAAGTCTGATGTTACTCATGCATATTACATACATTATATTGCCTTAAGTATTGGGTCACCTGAACTTTCCTGCTACATGTGGTTATTTTCCAAACTGTTACCACAAATCTGGAGGCACTCAATTGTACAGGACGTCTTTAAATGCACTCTAATTAAATTTTTCATTCACTTGAACTTGGAAACCCAAACCTGTTCCAGCATGGTGATGCTCCTGTGCACAAAGTGAGCTCCTTGAAGATCTGGTTTACATGCTTTGGAGAGGAAGCTCTTGCTGCTATAGAGCTCTGATCTCATCCCTACTGAACACCTTTGGGATGAATGTGAACCCTGACTGCACCCCAGGCCTCCTCACCTACATCAGTACCTGATTTTCGTAATACCCTTGTGGCTGATGAACACAAATATCCATAAGCACACTCCAAAATCTAGTGGAACATCTTCCCAGAAGAGTGGAGGGAATTATAAGAGTTAATTGGGACTAAATGTGGAATGCAATGCGCAAAAAACACATACCGTACTTATGACCGCACACTTTTGGCAATACAGTGTATATATTATATTAAAAACAGTGTTATAAAAAAACTAAACAAAAAAACTCAACCATTCGGTGTAGGAGATGCATTTAATTCGCCGCATTATTCCCTTAACACCTTTAATTTACAACCTTTGGATTTCTTACATTGAAAACAAAAAGAACTTCTATACACACGCAATGATCTATCTTTTCTCATTTTTTTCCTTTTTTTTTTTCTCCTCAGTACTAAAATATCTTCAGCTCTCAAGGTAAAAAGCCAAGACTAAACCTCTCCACACTTTTACAGCCACTAAAAGTGACTAACACAATTATGGTAAACTCAACCTGACGAACATAATGAGGATGTTTTCCAGTCCTCGGATCAGTGGAAGGCGGGAAGGCTGTTAGATGGGGAAAAAAACGAGAGAAAATCGCTCTAAGCCTCGAACACGTGCAACTCTACCACCATGCCGTAATTTATCTGTGGGTGTAAAAGAGGGTGGCCGTGTAAAACTAAGTGACCAGCTTTGATTTAAACTGCTTTTAAGATTCTTGCTTTTTTTTTTCTAAACATGGGAGAACACGGGGATCACTTGACGGGGTCGCTGGTGTTTCTCAACGGCGGATTGGCGTGTTTAGGTTAGTCAGTAGGAGGACTCCAGAAATTAGCTGTTTGATCTGTGGCAATTCCTAAGCGTGTACTGATGCATTTATGATGTGAGTGCTGTAAAGCTTGTGAAACATTAGGGACAAAGAATGCGATGGTTTCTCTACTGTGTCTGCATAATTCAACAATTCAGACTACTTAAAAAAAAAAAAATTCAAACAGCTGTGGAGTTTTTTTTTTTCATTAAAAATTATTATATAATTTCTGACAAGTTTCCATGATACTATCCCAGTGATTTTAGTGTGTTACAGTTAAATGGGGAATTGTAGCTCAGTGGTTAAGACGCTGGGTTACTGATCGGAAGGTCATGGATTAAAGCCCCGGTCTCGCCAAGCTGCCACTCTTGGGCCCTTGAGGAAAGGCCCTTAACCCTCTGTGCTCCAGGGGCACTATATCATGGCCGACCCTGCGCTCTGACCCCAGCTTCTGAGCAAGCTGGGATATGTGAGAAACGAATTTCACTGTGCTGTAATGTATATGTGACAAATAAAGGTTTCTATTAAATTCTCAATTCTGATTGGTCAGATGATGATTATTTATATGGGACAAGGACTGTACAGTAAATGGGATGAAATAATTGTAAACATATTGGAATAAAGTTTTCCTACAAGGAGACATTTTATCTATAGTTTGGACACTTTACGACCAGAAGTATTGGGACACTCGACTTTTCCAGCCGTATGTGATTCTTCCCCAAACTCTTATCGTAAAGTTTGGAGACACACATTTGTATTGGTATGACATTTTCCCTGAACTAGGAGACCCAAACCTGTGCCAGCATGACAATGCCTCCATAAAGATATGGCTTACATGGGTCAGAGTGGAAGAGCTCCTGCTATAGAGCTCTGACCCCCAGGCCTCCTCACCTCACCTATATCAGTACCTGATATTACAAACACCCTTGTGTCTGAATGAGCAAAAATCTAGACAAGCACACTCCAAAATATAATGGAGCATCTTCCCAGAGAAGCAGAGGTTATTATCAAAGCGAATGGAGACTATAAACAAAATTTGTGTCTATATAATGTATGTATAATATTTTTGAAAGTATTTTTCATTTGCAATGTATTTTTTTTTTTGTTAGTTGGAGGTCCATGGCAATATATATAAGGTTTGTGCCACTGTACTACCTCTCGCATATGCCGCTGCACCATGTTACATGTTTGTTTTTGCATCCAACTACACAGTTTCACGGTTGTCACCTTTGTTGTCCATGTTTATTCTCAGGTCGAGGTTTTTGTTAATGTACTTAGTTACATATTTTATTGTTTGCTTGTCTTTTTTGTGTTTTTTTACATTTTCATTTAATTATATGACAGAATATGAGAGACAAGAAAGAGAGGATGGTGAGAATACAACAGTTTACAGCTGCTGTAAGATAAGCGATAATAGGTGCAAACATGCTTTGCAGGTATTTCACAATAAATGAAAGGATTAAAACCTATATTCGAGATGGAAATAGAAAATTACCTCTTAAAACGTTTCTGTAACGATATCTACTGTGATTATTGATTACGGTTGATCGTGAACCCGTATTGCCGTTTTTAACTACGGCTGTTCGTAACGAGAACGATTTTCAGTAAGCGAAATCATAGGCCGTCAGAGGTAGATCGTCTTCGCGTTCACAAAGCCCTCTCGAATACTTTTGAAATGGGCCGAACCCAAAGAAAACAGAGGATCCTTAGTCCTCCCGGTAGCAGCCAGAGTTCATTACGTGCTGCCTTCATTTGTCAAGGCTAATTTGGGAACAAGAACAATACTTGGTTTAACAGGGTAAACAAATCGCCTTATCACCACGCTGAAATTTTGATGTATTTAGGAAAAGAAATGATTTCCACGAACGGTCCCCAAGGTGATAGGATCTTGCGCAAACAGCCTAGAACGATCCGCAACCAAAAACGGTGCAAAAGGTTACGTTATTAATAGCTGGAGCCCACACAGGGGTCACTGATAGGATGTTTGTGTATAAATGACTTCGTTTAGACCCGTTTTTCTGCTCACACAGTGTGTAAAGGTGAAGCGTAATGAATCAAACTGGATGGAATGAGATTCGTTTGAAAGATTATTATTCAAAAGTATTTTACATCCAGACCCTGACATGCGGCTTATAAATCTTTCAGAGGAAGTAAAGCCAAAAGCCAAAAAAAAAACTGGTGGAGCAATAATGATCATTATTTTTGAGTTTTTGAAAAGGCTGCATTTTATACCACAGCGTTGTTGAATTCTTGAATGTGATTGGTCAAAAATATATTCATTAATGTTCTATATAAGCGAGTCTGACACTAGTTCTGGCTGTACATTCACGTTCACAGGAACTTGTACATATATGTACAGAATTATTATCAGATAAGTTTACTGTAAGGGGACATTTATTGAACATTTAAGGAAGGAGTCTTCAGTGTCAGCGCTTTGTAAAAGTCAAAGAGAAATTCTATGCTAAAAGCACAATTCTCTTTGTCATTCCTTGGTAAAATAAGCATTATTTGATTTTTTTTGGGAACTAGCTTAATTTATGGATGAAGCACAACAATTATTGTAGCTATATTTGTGCAAAATTGATAATAAATAAATTTATAAATAAATTCCATACTGGTTCATTAGGATTTAGATTAAAAGTACAGTCAGTCGAAATTCCAATGGAAGTATAAATTGCATTTTTTTTATTTAAGGAAAACCAATTTATGTTTAACTTCTGGAAAAGGTAGGTCTATAGATGTTTAAAAAAATTAATTGTTAGCATTGGCATTGACTAGGTTAGTTAATAATGTAATAATGATGTAATAATAATGTTAATTATTCATTGCATATATGATAGATGGACTTTAATTTTTTCAAATTCTTGAATGACTATTGTGGTGAAATTCAAATGTTTGCACTGCTTTATGCAAAATAAGGAAAATAAACTAAAATTGTAGTTGTGCATTTAATGCATTAGGTTTTTTTCTTCCCCATGACAAACAGAAAAATGGTCAAATAGTGAACTCTGTTTTTACTAAAATGTATTTTAATGGAATTAAAATAGAAAGCAGTATTTTCCTTTCTGAGTGTGATGCAAATATTCTTATTTGTCTCAAATATTTGTCTTAATTGTCTCATCCTGCTTTATTATTATTTTTTTTAATGATCTCTTTCCTGCAACTAAATTTAAATTTAAATGCATCTAAATTTCCTGCAACTCTTTTAGTTGTATATACCGAAATAAAATACGTAATAAAAAAATAATATTAGTGATTATTAACAAGAAGATGACGCCCTCTAGTGTCCACTTCTAACAGTACACACTGGTCAGTGTCTCCTAAACTTCAAAAGAGTGGAGGTTATAATAACAGCAAATGAGGACTAAATCTTAAAGGTCTGTTTAATGTAAAAAAAAAAAAAAATTTAATCACAGGACATGTTCAATCAACCAAAAAATGCATCGATATGTGTTTTGGAATTAGACATGCCTTCTGGAAGAAATCAATATTAGTTTTATTATTATTATTATTTTGTTTTGGCGCAAGTTGGCAACTGACTCATAGGTGCTTCAGGAAAAAAATGGCTTTTCATGCTGAAAACGTTGTCTAAAGTCACCTGGTGATGTCTTTTAATTTGAATGTAATGAAATTTCTTTTAAATCTGCATATTCATCCAATTGTTGATTCTATAATGGGAATGAGTAATTGGTGGCTTTGGACATCTGCGATCTGTGATTGATTGTTGCAAACAGTAGTATCACTGTCTTTGGAAACAGTGGTGGAGTCATTGTTCTGTAGGTTCAATGAAATTAATAAAATCATTGTTGCATGTAATAGTAATAAGTGATTAGAAACTGAGAATAATGGTGATCAGTGACTGTTTGTTTAAAAACAATGGTGACGTGTGATTAGGTGTTGGGAATAATAATGATCAGGGATTGGGTATTAAGAACAATGGCCATCATTGATTGGTTGCTGGGAATAATGGTGATCAGTGACCTGTTGTTGGGAACAATGCTGATGAGTGACTGTTTTTTTTTTTTGGAACAATGGTTCTCAGTGACACATCAAAACATCTCACAAGCACAGACCTTTTAGAGTTTACACACTGGTGATGAGTCAAGTGAACCTGCTTTCCCGACTCATACTGTATAACCAGTTTGAGAGTATAAATTGCAGGATGACAGCGTCTGCTTTAAAAGTCAGTGTGTCATTTTTCTTTCAGTCAAATTGGTAAAGAAATAATCAAATCTCGTTTGATATGAAAATCCTCAAGTTAACATCACTGCAACATGTCCCTCTTAATAAAAAGATAAATGTTGCCGTGTTTTTTTTTTTTCCAGAGAAGCCCCTTGTAAACACAGTTTTAACTAGCTCTGTGGAATATGACCTCACTCGGCTTGGTCTCGTGGCGCAGATTGATGATGTAAGCTGCCAGACCTTGGCACAGTCCGGATGAATCACAGTGGTGTTGGGACACCTGGTGCTGCACAAACAGCCCATTGTGTTGTTGCCAGAATAACAGCTCGACTGCATGCCTCTGTTTACTTTAACACACGATGAGACACGGATTAACCCAAAGACTAAATTACACTTGCAGTGAGGAATCTTTAGTGAGCAGGAGAGTCAGTCTGTATCAGGAAGAAACAGGCCATGCTATGAGAAAAATGTGCTAACATTCTGCTTATTGTGTGCTAGGCTACGCTAATGAGGAGATGCTAATCATTATATATAGATTACAGACAAAAAAAAACTGTCTATGAGTCTTTTTAATGTATTCCTTAGTAGCATATTAGATTATTTTGGGTTTTAAATCAGTTAAACCCTTTTTGTAATGGGCATGTTTTTTATTTTCATACTAACATTTCCATTTTTCTACAATTTCCACAATACTTAAAAGCAAAGAGATTCAGCTCTGGATTCATCTCCACCTAAAGAGAGTGCTGCAGCTACACTTCCTTGTCTGTACACTCTTTCCAAACAAAACCAGGATCCAAAGCTTATGTTTCACGCTAAGACTTTTAACCTTTAGCACCAGCATGCTAGTCATCTCACAGATCAATAACTATAACTCAGGCGTAACTATTACACAGCGTGTTTTTGTGGAGTCAAGCAGGCCAGAGGTCACATGTCTGGAAATCGTATGTCTGGCCTGATAGCTGCATGAATGAAGGACCTTATGTTGAAAGATGTGATCAGTGGGAGAAGGAGGGGAACATTCTCAAATTCATGGAAGATGACATGAGGCAGCTAATGCATGGAATTAATTTCATTAATAAAAAAAAAAACATTTTATCAAAGAACTGATATAAAATGAATAATAAGAGAGGAAACCCTGGGGTGGAAACAGAAGCTCACACAACAATCATTGATTTTTTATTTAATACAATTCAGTTTTATTTGTGATTAATAGAGTTTATATTTCTTTATATAGAGTTTAGTACCTATAAGTGCATCCCTAATGAGCGAGCCAGTGGCGACAATGGCAAGGGAAAAGCACCCTAAGATGGTATGAGAAAGAAACCTTGAGAGGAACCAGACTCAAAAGGGAACCATCCTCATCTGGGTGACACCGAATGACCATTTATTATAGTTTTATCATTGTTGAGTTGTGCTCATCAGTGAACTGTTCAGTCCTGAGCCATTGGATCAGACTGTTGATGTTAATTACAGTCCAAATCCATTCTCATAGTTCTTGAGCTCTATATGGATCTTTAGGCTGTTTAGGTGGAACCGTTCTCAACTGCACAGAGTGGACTAAAATTGAAGAGAACACCACCTGGAATCAGGGTGTGGGGTGGATCAGGGATGTCCATGTCCATCCATAGAGTGAGCTTTTCTCATGTACACACTCCCACAGCTAAATTCTGCATTATACTGAAGTTGTCTTTAACCACATGAGGGCAATATTAGCCTGCAAGTGTAAGCAGGCGAATCTGTATTTTTGTGCTGCTTTCTTTCCACTACAGAAGCAGCAAAATGAACCAGAATGAAACATGCATGATGTCTATAGAGTTGTTTGTCTGTTTGTTCAATTATTGGGTTCATTATTTAGCCTTCTAAAATGAACAGAAATTTATTAACAAATCGAAAACACAGGCTTCATGTTCTCATTCTCACATGCATTCAGTGTCACGTGAGCTGAAACTTGATTAATTTTTTAAACAATTTAAACAACTGCTGTATAAAGACATCTGTACACGTGTATTTTGTTTATACTTGTGTCGTGGTTTTTGTGTGGAAAAATCCCCCAGTTAATTATTCTCTTCTCTATGTTCTAGCATAATTGACCAGTCTATAATTATAACGTCATTTAAATATTTCCCTGTTCACACTCATAACCTTAATATTCACAGCAGCTCTTTTTTTTTTAAACATAAATTGAACCCGGAGGACTTTCCAGATTAGAGAACATGCCAGATGACCTTCGTCTCGGTGAACGGCGTGAACATATCCGGCGTGGCAAAACCCAAGCCGTTAGCAAGTTAAATGAACGCATATGCTAATGACATGTTTGATTTGCTCATGTCCTGCTCTCGGTATGGAAATGCTCATGTCGGATAAGAGCCTTGGTGACAAACAGGCCGTGTGCAGCTGTGTGGAAGCTTCAGCACTAGCCGTGTTCAGTTCATTCTGCCCCGAGGCTTTTGGCTCTGTCCCGATTACAGGAGCGAACAGTTTCTAACTAACAGCTGCCTGAACACAGGATTACACACTGACTTCTGCTGTTTCAAAACAAAGAACGAGGTTTTGTAGCAGTTCATATACAACATTTATATCCTAATTATTAATGATTAATTATAGCTTAATAAGGAACTGTCTCAAATTATAGCTCTGTTCATCCATTATATATCTTTCTGTCCATCATCTACCCATTTAAAATCCATCCATCCATCCATCCATCCATCCATCCACCCAGCTAACAAAA
>JAAIIK010000128.1:876604-888092 GCA_014706435.1 Silurus glanis
ATCTGACCCTAATCCCAACTCTAACTCTAAATGTAACTTTAACCCTATCCCCAACTCTAAATCAAAACTTAAATATACCCCTGACTCCAACCTTAAATCTGACCCTTAAATCTGTCCCAACTCTAACTCTAAATTGAACTCTAACTCTAACCCCAACCCAAACTCTAATCCCAACTTTATCTTTAACCCTAACACTAATCCTAGCCCTATAACACTTATTCTTACTCTAACTCCAACCCTACCTCTAACCACGCCCCAACCCTAACAATAATTATAACCCTAACCCAGAGGATGTGTTTACTTTTGAGTTTAGTTCTGTCGTACATAATGAACATCTGAATCATGTAGGTTAGTAAATATTTGTCAGTGTTAAGTTTAAAGTGCTGCTAATGACAACAATCATTGTGAAGAGGGCATCGTTATGTTGCTACTGCACAAACTTTGCATTACACATTTAACAGGTTGAAGTGGAAACCTGGTGAATGTTTGTTTTCACCTTCGAGCTGCTCTACTAGGAATGCTAAAAATGCTAATTACACTTCAATTGCCTGTGCACATGTACAAAGCCTGAACCAGAGCTTAGAAAGATTGTCATTGTTCTGAATATCAATGCAATGCAAGTGCATATTATACATTTAAACTAAACTTAAATCAGATCATTCTTCATAAACACCACACACACACACACACACACACACACACACACATTGAGATTAAACATTTAATGTAATCTTTTTTTTTTAAATAAGTCTCAGATGTTAATTTAGAACACAAGCAATACCTTATTTAATATTTAATATTTTATAAAACATTCACTCTGTCACAAAATTTCAAACAACTAGTCCACTATACAAAATCCTGGACACTGGCAGTCATATGACTAATGGTTAAGATGATGTAATGATAAATTCAACAATAATTCATATTCAAAAAAAGAAAAAAACATTAATATAGTACATTAATATAAAAGCAGAGTGTTGATGATGAAAAAATTCACATGGCTAATCTCTGTGAAATAATCTCATTGCTGGCCATCGGTCACTTGAAGAGAACTCTTGTGAAAAAAATGTAAATCAAAAAGATGAAAGTTAATGTATTATCTGCTGTACTATATCAGATTTATGCTTTAATAACCACGACATTTCTATCAGCGTTATTAATGTCGAACATGCACCAAAGTCACAACATGCTACATGACTAATTTATTGGATAGAGCATTAGGGTAGCTGAGAGGAAGGGACATGGTGTTAACGTACATGTGGATGTTGTAATGATAGTATAAGTCTGATAAGCAGAGTTCATAAGTCTTGCATGTTGGGAGGCATGTTTTTGTATTTTGGTAGAGATCAAATGTCCCCACTAGGATAGAAATACTGAATGTTCATTAAAAAAGAAAAGAGCTCAAATATTTTCTTTTGGATGCTGAGTTTAAGGTTAGGTTTCGATTCATGTACTGATTGAATGTAAACCCTGTAAAGTCAAAAGAAAGTTTTCAATTTGTAGTGTAGCTCATGACAGCAATCACGCAAGTGTTGTGTGTTTAACAGTGCTTATGCTGCTACATTAAAACGAAATTTTAAAAGGCAAAATGTTAACGAGATGCGTGAACTGCGTTAATATTTTAAGTTAATGGAAGGTCCTCGTGAGGATAGTAAGACAAATGTGTGCGTTTGTGTTTGAAGGGGATGAAGAAATTCAGATTTTTCTACTTTTTTACAGTGGTGTCAAATTTCAAATCAAATTTTATCATCTATAATTTCGCATTTTAATAAATTAATTGGTATACTGTTACAGACTAAAGCTTCCTATTTGCTCCGATCACCACAAAAATTGTACACATTATACCTCAATACTTAACCAGATTAGATTTTGTAAAGGCATTGTTTAAAAATATGGTCCAATATAAAAAAAAAAAAAAAAAAAAAAACGATTTTTAAACAGACACTTCTCTGTTTTTCCTTTTATACAAATCACAGATTATGGCATAACTGGCACGGTGTACTCTGAACACTTTTTCTAAATCAAGCCTCAGAGGTCATTTAACCAGAAACGTTTAGGAACCGTGCATTAGACTAAACCAAAAAAAGTGATCGTTATGTGTGAATTGTTTTTGTGTGAAATTTATAACAGTATGCAAAATCAGGTAGAATAATATTCACATTGTGCAACACACATGTGTGTATGAATAGCATGTGCTTGAAGATATTAAACATGACACAGAGGGTCTGAAAGAAATGTACACTGACACAGGTAGAGATTTGTTTTCAAGATGATGAGGTAATGTTGTATCCTCCAGTTATGACGGACAGGGGGTCATCTCCATGGAAACATCATCCACAGCTGGTAAAGTTGGCCGCATGGCTCTCAACCAAATCAGTCCGATTTAATGAGTGTAGCACAAAGGAACCTCCTGACAGATGTGGGTTATTAAGTGCAAGGTGTGCTGATTCATAGTTACATGCTACGTATGATTATAAGGTGTCATTATAGGAAAATTATATAGAATAGTTGTGGTGCTTTTCTCTCTGTTTTTGTCTCACAAGTAGCTATTTTTTCTTTGCGGGGAAATTAACAGCACCAAGACTTTACCATGGTGGAAAACTTGACAGCTTTACCTCTGACTCTTAAAGTTTGACACTGGAGACTCCTTCTATTAATGACACGGTCTGTATGAAGGTTAATTTGAAGGATTATTCACATTTGATCATTTGTTTTGGATCGCATTTCCCTTGCATGTCCCTGTGTATAAAGTTAGTATTAAAACAATAGCATATTAGAGCGAACACATTAAAATACACCATGCAGCAGAGATTACTCTCCGTTCTACTGTTTTTTTTGTGTAAAATTAACCAACAAACTTTGACCAATCAGAATGGTGCATACAGGGTGGCATGTAGTATAACGGATCGTAGCCCTCACACTCTGAATCGGTTGGTGATGCGAATTAGCAATTAAGGAAGTCATTCCCGCTAACCCCGGTTCGGAATAAAGGGAAGTCATTTCTCCACAAATTCGCATGACATCTGAGAAACGGGATGACTGCATGTGCACAGGACAGCATTTTCCCCCTCGTATTAGCATATTCAAATTTGATCCCAATGTCTTTTTAATGTGGCCACGATGTAATTACAAACTCGGCGTTAACACCGTGTGTAAACGTGTTCTGTCCTCTGATGCTTCGTAAGCCATTTTTTCCTTCTTTTCCCCCCCCCGTTTCTCATTTACTCAATTGACCTTGACCATGCTTCTGTGATTCAGCCCATATTACCACCCCCAATTTTGTTTTCTATCTCTACCTCTCAGCTTGAAGGCCTCATCAGCAAAATAATCCCCATATCCTGATTATACCAGAAATGGCCATAGCACATCCAAATATCAATATTCAAATTAAAATAGAATTTATTGCATTATCTTGCTCTTCAGACCGACACTGTGATTTTTATTGGAGCCACGTAATTTACACGGACCTTTACAGCAGGCATGTCCATAGACGGGGAAATTTACATCTGAATAATTAGATACTCATCTCAAACTGAGAGGCGCTGTGGAGGAGATAAGTGTATGCTGAACCTGAAGAAGACCCTGGTGCTTTTTCACATACATGCGCTCCCAGTTAACAAAAACACACATGCTTTCAGGCTACTCTAAAGAACAAAACAATAGATCGAACAACGTTTACCATCTTTGAACAAGTAGGAGCCTGAGTCCAAAGCTTTACACATAAACGCTAAAGTGCTAAAGTTTCTACTAAAGTTTCTACTTAGCAAATCATGTCCCATTGACCAAAAAAATCTTTGGATTTTGTCTGATGTCAGTATAATTTTCAAATGTCCAATGGATTTTGTTAGTCATTTGTGATGTAAAAAATGTCCTTCTATACACTAGCAGCTCAAATTATTAATTAAAATATTCAATATTTCAGTAAAAATATTCAATATTTCAATATTTATTTACTATTTATTAACACTTTTAAAATCATGTTATTTTTAAGATGATATCCTCAACTTGATTATATTTTGTCCCCCGCATTGTATATTTGAAAAACTATTTCTCTATTTTGATTATATTTTGATCTTTTTGCGTTTCCTAAAAGCATCATATATTTCAGATTTTCTTAACTGGTAATATGCAAGAGTGTTCAGTACAAAGTTTATGGAAGACTCATCCTTGACTTGTGCATAAGATTCAAAAAGTCACATAACATCCCACTGCTTGGTATCTTTATAACACACAAAGATAGCTAAAAAGATTTCCTGTTGGTTCCTCTCAAGTTGTCATCATATTGTCTCAGGAAGTTTTTTTTTTTATCACGAATCATACTGTCTGGCTCACTCATTACGAATAAAAGTTATAGGGATAAATTTAGAGGTACATATTTAATTAAATTAATGTTCATTTATTTATCTGTAAAACTGCTTTGTGACAATGTGAAATGTGCTATATAAATAAAATGCAATGCAGCAAAAGAAAAACAAAAGACAGTAAACACAAAAAAAAAATACTGGATTTTACAGTGTGAGAAAAACCTTAATATTTTTCCCTGTAAAATAACAGACGACGGGGATGACTGTGTAATCTTGTGGCTGTCACAAAATGGTCCAATTGCATTTGAATCTGGTAAAAAAAAAAAAGATTTACACGCAACTGACTAAAGCAGTATTAAAGATGCCATATAATAATAAAAAAACAAAAACAAAGTCTACATCTCTAACCCGTCCTGTGATTAAATCCATTGTTAAAAGCACAAATAAAATATATTTTTTTCGAACTATTTGAGTCTTCTGACATGAACATGTGTATTGCTTCTTTAGTGTTTGATGGTGTTTGACTTTCTGCTGTTTCCACTTTACAATTGGCTGCTTTAAACTTTGTTGGTCATTCTGAAGAAAAACAGACTCAACTATGACTACTCAATTCCAAATGCAACAGCAAAGACAAAGTAGGACTAATCTGGATATTTGTCCTTCACAGTGCTTAAACAAACTTAAACAAAGCAGTTTGTTGGAGGAGTTTTGCCAGTACAGTGGGTGCATCTATACAAACAAGGGCACTTGGTCTTAAAAAAGAATGTCATCCACCTCCATGTGAATCCATTTGTTTCTTCTTCACACCGTGTCCCTCTTTGCTCTCTTTCTCCCCTCTGGAGAGTGCCAGCCGCGGGAGCCGAAGATCAGGCCTCGCCAGGCTGCAACAAACGCTGACAACTACCCGGCAATTATCTGAAGGTAATTTCACTCAATGGACCTTAATTACAGAGAGGGAAATTGTACTCCTCCATTGTGATGCCAGGCACATGGGGTGCATTCCAAATCAGCCATCTTAAATAGCGGCCTGACGCTCATGGCTTCACGAGCTGTCATCATTTCTCCTCCCTCCTCAGCTCCCGCCCAGGGTCATTACCAGGTAATTCTTAATCACTGACCTGCAGTAAGCTATTAATTGTAATCCTGCGAATTAAAGATAATCCTAATTAGGCTGTGGGGAGGAAATAAGTCAGGACTGGGAAATGTGAGTGCTGGGTAAGAGCAGGGAGAAATGGGGACGCATTGACACGCCACCTTCCATTTATCTGCTGCAGCTTCACCCCTCAGGAAAAGCCCTACTAATCACTGATGTGGCAAACACATTGAGAGATAGCTAAAAGAGGCTTGAAGCATTTCCCTTTCATTTACAACCACATTATAGCTGTATGTTCTTTGATTTTGGTCTATTCAAAACTACCTGCTTGAGCAAGGATTGTTTGCACATACCTCAACTTACAAACGTACACATTTGTACATACCTGATTTACGTCAACATTGGAAATGCAATGGAAGAAGGTGGTTTGGTCTGATCGATCACCTTTTCTTTTGCATTGTGTCGGCGACCAGGTACATGTTCATATTTTGGCAAAGAGATCGCACCAGAATGCGCTGTGAAACAAAGGCCAGTGGAGGCGGTGTGATGCACTGAGCAATGTTTTGCTGGGAATCACTGGTTACTGGCTTTTATGTGGATGTTACTTTGACACGTCGCAGCTGCCTAATCACTGTATGGACTGAGTACTTTGTGGCAATGGTGTTTTTTAATGGCAGTAATAATGCTTTCTGTCAGACTGTTGAGACTTGAAGGTGTTCACATGACCTTCAAATTCCACAAATCTCAATCTAAGCATCTGTGTGATGTGCTGGACAAATAAATCTAATCAATTGAGCCGCTACCTCACAATTTACTTGAGAGATCTTCTGCTAATGTCTTGATGCCAGATACCACAGCACAACTTTAGAGGTCTTAGAGTCCATGCTGATTTGGGGTAGACCTGTTTTGGTGGCACAAGGAGGATTTACACAATAAATTAAGCAGATGGTTTTAATGCTATGGCTGGCTGGTGTGCTTCAAAGACATCTATAGGGTTTTCCACATAGGTTTAAAATTCAAGCGTCATGTCATAATTTCGACTTGGGAACTGGCCATTTTTTTTAGGTGTGTTAGTAACAGCCAGCCATGGTGGTTGCTGATATGACTAATGTTTACAGCAGTTGGTAAGATGTAAATGGTAAGATGCTAAATCTTCAGGAAGCTCAAATAATCATCTTTTTGCTGATGATACAAAAATGTCCAGTACTGTTATAAAAAAAAAATTCATTCTAAGAGCCTTTCACTTCTAATATTTAGCCTTAAAAACAGACAAGTTTACCTTCTAGTGGTTAGGATGCGGCGCTCTCACCGCTGCGGCCCCGGTTCCCGGTCAGGGAACCGACCCCAGCCATTAGGGTTGCACAAGCCAGTGCACTCTTAGTGCCGGTCCCAAGCCCGGATAGATGGGGAGGGTTGCGTTAGGAAGAGCATCCAGCGTAAAAACATGTGCCAAATGAATATGGATGATCCGCTGTGGCGACCCCTAATGGGAGAAACAGAAAGATTTTTTAAAATAAACTTTTAACCATTCCAATATCATTAATTGCTCTGATTTGTGATGTGAGCAAAATAAAATATAATCGCAGCTCCTTTTTAGTTTACAGATGAACACATAAATAACCATTCTATATCAAGGCCTTGATAGTGGCAGTCTCTCCTTCCATTATGTCTTATCCCAAACGCCATCTTGCTTTTATGAATGAAATGCAATGGTGTTTTGAATGGTCAATTTGCCCCCTTGCGCTGCGAAACCACATCGAAGTAACCGAAGCTCGCTATAATTAAATGACTGCTTAATCTCCATAGCTTTAATTTGATTCAGGACCTACACATTTAGTATTCCTATCTAATCCAGTTCACTTGCGGCTTCTGTCAAGCAGACAAACGATATGATATAAAACGCCGCTAATCGCCCCTGGAGGAGGGACGCCAGCTCGAACAGCAAAGAAAAAGATGAGCGCTGAACTGAAGGAGAAACCATATTGCTAACCAAGGCCGTAATTAAGAGCTCAACATCAGACAATAGTGACAGTGACATGATATTAGCAGTCAGAATAAATGTGTTCTTTTCAATATGAATATTTCACAGGATTAGACTGGGGTTAGACTGAAGCGATGTGCAAATATGTGTATATAATGTGAGGACGTGATCAGAGGAATATACATAGTGTATAGAATATATATAATATATGTGTATAGAATATACACAGTAAATTAATTAAATGAAGACTTGTGATTAGGCATTTGACTAGCCAAGGTGAATGTTCAGAGGGAACAGAGTACTGAGTATTCTAGTTACCTCAGGGAACAAACTGTTGGAGTCTGCTGGTGGTGGCCCGGACACTGCAAGGTGGCAGAAGGTCCTCAGGAAGTCTCCCAAAAGCATCCCAAAGATTCATTATGAGCACAGGTGTTCAGTGTGGTTGTACTGGAGGTGGAGTGGCCAATCTTGGCAGAATGTGGTCTTCCAGTAATAGAATCGAATTGAGTTGCATTAGGGAGTTAGTCAGATCCAGCAGCCTCAGCATTATCAGTTGTGGAATGATTGTGTTGAATGCGGAACTGAAGTCTTTGAACAGCATCCTACCATACTTCACCCAGGTGGGTTGTACCAGATATAGTGTCCTTTAATATATATATTTAATAATATATTAATACAAAATCATTTTAAATTTTGTTATTTAATGAATGTATTTCGGCTGAACAACCACCATATAGAAAACAAGCAGAGAAAAGATGATGATGAGCAGGTGATCAGGAATGTTTCTGTTCTCAGTCATATTTACATCACTGACTCCCTCTGTCTCATCCACGTTCACCACAAACTTCTTGTTGCCTTCCACCTTGCTCGTTGTTAGCTTTGTTGGCTAGCCCACATCTGTGGTACATGATAGCAAGGAAATTATACACCAGTGGAAAATTGAAAAAAGCAGCGCAATGACAATAAATAGGTTGATGGGCTGAAAATGGTGCGCAATGAGAAAATATCGATCATGTCACCAAATATATTAAAACTAAAGTAACGAGCCTGGTTTGGAAAGTAAAAAGTATAAAGTACAGATATTTGTGTAAAAAACTGCAATGAGTGAAAGTAAAAAGTTGAAAATAAGAAAAAATAACTGTGAAGTATTTGTACTTCTTTACTTCCCACCTCTGGCTGCTACAACGTATTACAAAACTACATGGACGTAGGCATTTCCTAAGAGTCACAAAGAATATAGATTAACATGGCAGAGGTAGAGCTGCATCTTCCTGAGAACAGAACAGGAAATGAACATCTGGTTTTATTGGAACATTTTTTATTTTTTGCACTACAAAGTCCTGTTTGTGAAAGGGCCATGCATTAGACACCAGAAGGCACATAAGAAAATTTAAGATTTGCTGTCTGTCTGAACCAAAGACATAAAAATGGACTATGTGCACCTTGAACTGCGTTGCACAATATTTTTTCCATTGTATTGTATTGTATTGCATTGAATCGCATTGTGTTGGATCGCACTGCATCATAATAGGGGTGGATTGTATTGCATCACATCAGTAGCTGCTTCATATGTATCTTTAATGTATCGTATCGTTGGCTCTGCATCGAGATGCAAATCGCATCAGCATCAGTTATGTAAATGCACATCCCTGAAAGGAAGGTGTACTGAAATTGGTCTAGTGTGGTGGACAGGCTCAATTCCATTCCATTCAATTCATTTTTATTTGTATAGCACTTTTAACAATGAACATTGTGTCAAAGCAGCTTTACACAGATAATGTGGTGATAAAAAATGAATATGTTCTTTATAAGTGTAAGTTTGTCCCTGATGAGCAAGCTGGTGGCGACTGTGGAAAGGAAAAACTCCCCGAGATGGCATAAGGAAGACACCTTGAGAGGAACCAGACTCGAGAGGGAACCCATCCTCATCTGGGTTGCACCGAATGTCCATTTATAGCAGATATACGATGTTGTGGGGTACAGTGATGGTGATCAGAAGCAAACTGTAGTCCTGAGTCAATGTAGCAGACTGTTGACATTAACTACAGTCCAAATCCATCCTCAAAGCTCCCGTTCTTACTCTGGAATTTCATGGAACCACCCAAGGCATTGATGAGAAACCGTCCCCAGCTGCACAGAGTGGCCTCCAAACGAAGAGAACACTATCCAGGGGCAGGCCTGGATGAAGTGGGAAGATCCACGGAGGGAAGAGGGGCAGGAACAGTGGTCACTGGAACCTCAGGAGCATGTTTAACTCGACTGAGAGAGAGAGAGAGAGAGAGAGAGAGAGAGAGAGAGAGAGAAAGAGACTGAGAGAGAAAGAGAAGAGGGTGACAGGAAGAGAAGGATATGGATTATTATCCCAGTTTACCAAACACTCTATATCCATGATCCCTCAAGAGCTGTTCCTTTACCTCTGAAAAATCGACTGATAAAAGACTTGACTAAATAAATAAGTTTTCAGCCTCGACTTAAACACTGAGACAGTGTCTGAGTCCCGAACACTGATTGGAAGGCTGTTCCATAACTGTGGGGTTTATAAGAGAAAGATCTGCCCCCTGCTGTAGTCTTCATTATTTGAGGTACCAACAAATAGCCTGCACCTTTTGATCTAAGTAGGCGTGGAGGATCATACTGGTACAGAAGTTCACTCAGATACTGCAGTGCGAGACCTTTAAGTGCTTTAAACGTCAGTAGTAGTATTTTATAATCAATGCGAGATGTAATTGGGAGCCAGTGTAGACTAATTAAAACAGGGGTGATGTGGTCATATTTTCTAGATCTATTGAGGACACCCAGACAGTAAAGCATTACAGAAGTCTAATCTAGATGTTACAAAAGCTTGAACTAGTTTTTCTGCATCCTATAACGACATCATATTTCTAATTTTAGCAATATTTCTAAGATAAAAGAAGGCAATCCTGGTAATATTATTCACGTGTGACTCAAAGGAAAGCCGAGGGTCAATAATAACACCAAGGTCTTTGACTGCTGTACACTCTGAAACAGAAACACCATCCAGAGATGCTACGTAATCCGAAAGTTTACTTCTAGCTGCAAGGCTACTCTTTAGTTAAATGTAATGTTCTGAAATGTCCATGAAACAAATTGGTCCCTTCTGTTCCCTTACAAAGACAACAAAATGCATATTGTTGTGTTACCATTAAACCATAAAGAACCTAAAGTCCTTTCTTGTAGTGATCAGAGAAATGAGGCATCAACATCCGTGTATTTCGAAACTTTTCTTTTGATTGTCCTCAGAGCACCTCAATTACCTCTACTCAGACCACCCGACCCTCAAACACCACCACCGTTTTCCTCCATCAGTACCGGCCCTAATAACAGTCCCAGACTCCTCTTCTGAGAAATGTTAATGAACTCCTCATCAACTCCACTTCCCTTTTAATTGCTACAGTAAAAACAGAGGCAACCGCAGCCCATCGCTCCCTTCCCCCCGTGACATTTTCAAGCTTTCCTTAGTCGGACCCACTTGTGGGAAACAAATAGCCTCTGTGAGCATGGCGTCAAGATTGAGTCCACCCCCCCCGACACCATCATCCCCTCCACCCCACCACGCAGAGTCATTACGTCTGCCGCCGCCCACTTCCAAATTGAAAAATCGGAAACAATAAATGATAGCAAAAGCTGTTAATAACTGTTAAGAAATCACATTTGGAAAATTGCATTTAGGCAATAACCTTTTCTCGCTGTAATTAAATGACAGAAAGGTCTCCGCTTTTAATTAAGTCAGCGATTTACAGTTATGAAGCCATACTTCACTATGCAGATTAGCGCATGATAGGTCAGCGAACGGCCCGGCTGCGTTTTTAACGGCGCTGATCTGGTAATTACTCCGCTGTTTCAGTGGTGACCACGATGAACCTATGTCTCCACAGATACACGCATATACATACACACACACAGACTCAGCCTTCCTACTTGCTACACCATGATGGACGATCGGGATTAGTCGCTGTTCCGCCGGTACCATGTCAAGCGTCCTTAAATTAAAATGGATTCAAAATGAGGGGCATCAATGGAGGGGATAATGTTTGAGGAAGTCTGTGTGTGTGTGTGTGTGTGTGTGTGTGTGTGTGTGTGTGTGTGTGT
>JAAIIK010000128.1:925551-943118 GCA_014706435.1 Silurus glanis
AATAATAATAATAATAATAATAATAATAATAATAATAATAATAATAATAATAAACACAAAAGCACAATAATAATCATAACACTAATAATAATAACATTAGATATTTCTGATGTAATTATTGGTATTATTGATGCTGTAGTTGTTATTTTTAAACATTTGCATATTAATTACGTAGTTATTATAATAAATATAATGATTCATTTTCCCGTTTCGAAATTTGTCCAACGCAAAACATTTAAAGATTCTGAGTGAAAGACAAAAAAAAAAAAAGATATATAATCAATAATCAGACAAAAACTTTAAAATAAAAAAATAAAAATCACATTTAGATGAATGTAGACTTGTGCATTTTTTGTCATTTCGGCCTCCTACTGAACCTGTCTGTAAGGGGCAAGTGAGGTATGAAAAAATAAAACCAAAAAAAAACAAAACAACAAAACGCACAACACGTGGGATACTCCGTACAAAAGGGGGATGTTTTCCGTCACGCGCATGAATGTGTTATGGGAACAGCGCTGTCTCTGTGTGTAATGGCTCATTAGAGGACGTTTTGTATCTCATTAAAGGCGACATGAATGAATGTCTAGCCTGAGAGAGGCAGCTGTAGAAAATGTTCCTGCAAGGCCTGGACACCAAAGTGGCACCTCTTTACCAATTAGACATGTCACTTTTAAGAGCATGGCACAGTGCACGATGGACACTATCAATGCTCTGTTTTTCACATAACATCTAGATTTATTAAATCCACAATCACCTCACTGGACTGGCAAACCGATACCATAAGAGCATGCCTTCAAAATGAGTCATTTTTCATTTCTTATGCCCAATGCCACGATTTCACATTTGTTACATACCTATATTTAATGTTTCATAGTCTAATCCTGATAAACACAGACGACCTGATTTGAACTGTCAAGCCATAACTTGCACTCGGCTTCCCGATGTTCCTCATTTGACAGTAGTTAGTGATTTCCAAAAACAATATATGTTCAGAAATGTAATATCCCGGTCCTTATAATGCATTATTATAGTATTATCTTCTAAGATTTGACTCACATACTGTAAATCATGTCCCAGAGGTTTCAGAGCATTAAGACCAAGTATGAATTGTGTTCAAGACGTCATTCACTATATTTTTTTTTTTTACAAGGCAAGGTTTTGCAGGTCATTTTGAAATGATTTAATTCTTCAATTCTCATCTTATAAAAGCTGAAAAGGTTTTTTAACTTACTGTATATTATAAACAGCTTCATCTGAAAAGCTTCCCAATGAGACAAATTCAGTATGAATAGTGGACTCAGACTGTCTCACTGAAAAACTGAGAGTTTTCCATGACCTTAATTCAAGAGTAATCTCAGAATGTCTGCAACTTTGTTCACTGAATTATATCACCTAAATAAATCAAACAGCATCAGTATATTTGGTCATGGTTGCATAATAAAAATCGGTGCATTTGAGTTCATCTGTCTTCAACAGTCAGTTAAGTGACAAATATTGAAGTGCTTGGAATCATTTGGTATTTGCTAGAGGTTTAGATTTTGAGCTTTATCATGCTTTGATCACGGCAGTATTTCTAATTTGCCATCATCATTTTCGTGCAAATGACCAAGATGATACATGGCATTAGCATCAATGAAAGTTAGTTACCTTCTCAATTCTTTGGACAAACATCTATTTTCCATCACAGGTTGTATCTGAAAGCAGAACATAATGTGTGACAAAAGATTTTTCTTGTGTCATTTTTGTGCATTAACGAACCTTTTTTAATAAACGACTCTGAAAATCAGAAGTGACAGAAGCTTCCAGTTGCACATTTTTGCAATATAAGCAATAATATAAGCAATGGCATGGAAATAAATTGCAAGGTCGGAAAATATATCCTTAATTTGAGCTCAATATAATGCTACGTATAAAATATACAAATCTTAAAATATCCCTTTCGATTTCTTTCGATTTTTTCTTGAGATGATTGTGTGTTTAATTAATCCGTTGCTGTCAGATGAGCTGCTGTCACTCATAAGTTTATATCGAGTTAAATATTTAGTGTAATGAGAGTTCTGAGTGTAGCATATATTCCTAATACAATTTACACATGCAGCATGAAAAAGTTCAAGTGGCTTCTTTCTTTCTTTCTTTCTTTCTTTCTTTCTTTTTTTTTTATTTTTGTATAAATGCCAATAATATCAGACAGGTCGTAATGTTGTTTTGCTTCAGTGCAGTTAACGTGTCCAATTCAGCCCTGACCTTTTAGCAAACTGAAGCCATCACTGCATAACGTAACGCTTTTAATTGAGCGCAGCAAGGTTACATTAGTTTCCAAACAGCGCAGCAGGTTAAAGCATATCGACTCACAGTCGGCTCCCCTGTCCCCCCTTTTTTTTTCTTTTTGCTAACACACTCTGCGTCATTGAGCTGTTTCCTTCATGGTGGGCCCCCAGTGCTTTTTCTCCCACTGCCTATAGAAGGCATAAATCCTATGCGAGGCTGAACGGGGCGGCCTCAGGGACAGTGATTAATGATGCTCGTGCATAAAGGTTAACACACCGAGCTGAAAAGGGTCTGTTGACTGAAATCCTCCTGCTTACAATGAAGGAAGGGGGGGGTAGTTCGAGAGAATCCTTTTGTTGCCTCCCTTCAATTGTTGCCTCCTTCAAAATTCCAAGCACGAAGAAAGTTTGCAATCCAGAGAGCGCATTTAACACTCTCTAAACTCTCTTTGGGGCATTGTGTTGCTCTGAAAGCATGCCCTTCCATTCAAGCATTGGTGGTTATACCTCAATGGACCTTCCAAATGTCCATATGGTATGTAGCTATAATTGGAGAAACTTGCTGATTGAAATGGGAGAAAGTTTGAAAAGTTTTACAACTTTTCTTTTTGTGCTAAAAGGACAATGCCTTGTAAATTAAACATCCCTTTTCACTTCTTCAGGACTTTCAGATTGTATACTGACAGCACTAAAAGATCTGGGTGCTTAGCATGTTTCAAAGTGTGAGGAGCTGTGAAGAGATCTGCCAAGCATAAAACACAAAGTGTTGCATTAGGACTTATGTAACTGCAAATGAAGCACATGCTAATGAGTATGTATTTTAGCCAATTGATTTTATAGACCTTTTTTGGTTTGTTTGTTTGTTTTGTTCTGTTAGAAGGCTGTCAGCAGTCAGATGGTGGTGGTGAGAACACGAACTCGATCAGCTCGAACGGGGAAGACTCGGACGAGGCCCAGATGCGACTCCAGTTAAAGAGAAAACTGCAAAGGAACCGGACATCTTTCACCCAGGAGCAGATTGAGGCGCTTGAGAAAGGTATAGCTGTACACACCTAGGATTCATTTCCATGTCACGCTTAATCAACAATTTTAAATAAATGATAATAATGCATGCCATTTGATGATATTTTTCAGAGTTTGAAAGAACGCACTATCCGGACGTTTTTGCTCGTGAGAGACTTGCGGCGAAAATCGACTTACCAGAGGCCAGAATACAGGTGAGGCATGGAGTTAGATCATGATCAAAGACTAAAAATCGAATGATGCTGGACAGGATGATTGACACTGTTCCCTTTTCTAGGTATGGTTCTCAAACCGAAGAGCAAAATGGAGGAGGGAGGAAAAGCTGAGGAATCAGAGACGACAAGCCAATAACTCGACCAGTCACATACCTATCAGTAGCAGCTTTAGCACAAGCGTCTATCAGCCAATCCCTCAGCCAACAACGCCAGGTATACATTATATACAATTCATCATATCGTGCGATAGCAAACTCGCCCTCTTTTTGTGGACACCACGATTTGTGACTTAAAACTGCTCTTTTTTCAATTATTCGTATAGTGTCCTTCACATCAGGCTCCATGTTGGGAAGGACAGACACGGCGCTTACCAACACGTACAGTGCCCTACCGCCAATGCCAAGCTTCACAATGGCCAACAACCTGCCTATGCAAGTAAGTTTCAGTCTGACTGGTGTAGCCTTACTGACTGGTGGACCCTTACTGCATCACACCTAGAACTCTGTCCTCAAACACTGTGCATGCAAAGCCTCATCTTAATAGTCTGAGTGCAGTAATCTGCCTTAATTCCAGTCTTATGCAACCTCCATTTCATTCTCAGGTGCAGTTGATGAATTGAGGCATAAGTGTATTTGACACATCAGTTCATCTCTCTTTCTCTCTCTCTCTCTCTTTCTGTCTCGCTGTCTTTCTGCCCTCCAGGCAAGCCAGACCTCATCCTACTCCTGCATGTTGCCCACCAGTCCTTCAGTGAATGGGCGGGGCTACGATGCATACACGCCCCCTCACATGCAGGCACACATGAACAGCCAATCGATGACCACCTCGGGCACAACCTCGACGGGTAAGTTTAAAGTTTTCCTCCCCTACTAAATGAGAGTGGAAATTCAAAATGGAGGAGACTGGGATCAGCAATGCATTTTATATATATATATATATATATATATATATATAAGAGAGAGAGAGAGAGAGATCTATATATATAAACTATCTAGATTTATTGATGATGAAACTCATAGCTGATTTCATCACTTTTCCAAAAATGACATGAATGGAGTAGGGGTATTATAATAAAAATGAGAATCACCCCTTGAATTCAATACATGCAATTATATACATATATCTAAACAGCTAAATAACATGACTTGGAGGTTTCAGACAATCTCTGTCTAGTTACAAATCGATTCAAATGTATGTTTTATTGTTATTATGTAATCTATAATCACTACATTTGGATCTTGAATCCAAAGTTCTTCGTTTGACTGTTTAATTATGAATCTCAAAACATGAAAAATAAAAACGTAGGATCTTTACTTTTCTTACAAATGAACTGTGCCGTTCCGTGTAGGTCAAAAGACTGTGTTGCTCCAAAGTCCAGTGGCTTCTGACTGTTTTGCAGGGTTCTACTTCTTTCATACTAAATCGAACAGCCAATCAAATTACATGATACTAGATAACTGTTTACATTCCAATTTCTACGTTTCATTTGCAACAGATTTTCAAAATAAACTCAAAATATTATTACCTTCATAGAAATGGATCAAATGCATTGTAAGATTTGAAGTGTTTTGCCACATGAGTGTTCAATACCAATACTGAAAGTTAACAGCAATTACAGTGTAAGTGATATTAGGAAGGAACACGTTTCGTCGACTTTTCTCATCATTAAATATAACCCTAAACGGATACAAATTCCATGCAAATGCACATATAATAGGAATAACACAACTGGGAAAATAATCAACCGAGGTTCACTTTACTTAACCACATGGTTCCTTACTTCATGATAGACCTAGATTGCTTTGTGTAGTTCTGAATGGCAGCAGGCATTTTTAGAATGATCTACATGCCAGTTGTACATAATAAAGAGAATTCTCAGTTACTCCAATCACAGGGGCATGAACATACTTGAATACTGCTTCTCACCTTCTGCCTCATTTTGTTGGTGCTGCAGGTCTCATCTCGCCTGGAGTGTCTGTACCGGTACAAGTGCCAGGCAGTGAACCTGACATGTCCCAATATTGGCCCAGGCTACAGTGAAGGGAGTTGAGGAGTGCAGAGAAACAGACGCGACCTCCTGGCCTCTCTCAGCTGCAAGGCGAAGCGGTTCAGCAGTATTTCACTACACAACAGAGAAGCGGCTCTAAAAAGGACCTGTGTTCTTTTGTATGGGGATAGTGCCATTTCTCTAGCGTTCTCTGGACAGAAAGACTCGAAGAAGTACCAAAAAGAGAACGGACTCTGTGTAAAGTGCCCTGTGTTATATTGTTTAAAAGGAAAAAAAAAAAAAAAACGGAACAAAAAATCTCTTTTCAGTTTCCAGTCATTTTGATGTATTTGTAAATGGCCAATTGTATGTTATGACATAAAAAGAAATGACCAGCGGTGGATGGACTGTCGAACCGAGTCGTTTCGCGCGCACAGAAAGAGCGCCATCCACGCGAGCATTTCTGCCGTGCTTCTTTTGTTCCATTATCAGTTTATATATCAAGGACTTCTGAACGTCTTTGTAATGATTGTGGACCTGTAGTAACAACAGTTTTGTTCCAAGGCAACCATGACTACATACAGTTTACAAGAAGCTAATTCATTCGTTTCCAAAGCTTGCTGGCAGAAAAAAAAAAAACGTATATGTGGAACGCTTTGAATGCAGAATCAGAAATGAAAAGAAAAAAAAAAAACAAACAAACAAAAACAAAACGTTTTGGTAACTTTTGGTTAAAAACAGTAGATTGTGTCTTGGATATAATTCAGTTTTGTTTCATGTTGAAAATGTAAGTATTTGTCTTCCCTAGAGGTCTCTCAGAACAATTTCTATAATAAAATAAATTTCATTTATAATATCTGAATATCTGAGTACATAGATTACCTTTGTTTTTTCATTCAATGACAATTTTCACCTATCTGCAAGTTTCTTCATGATCCTACAAGAACTATACTGATAACTGATATACTAAAAACTAAGTAAGGGTTTTTGCTTTTACATTTTGAATTTTGAAAATGTAGTACATTAAGTATTACATATTTTAGGACCAGAGTCAAACTTTAGGCAACAATGTAGAAAATGTTTTAGGAGTTTAATCTTGTTGGAAATATCATTAAACACAAACCCAGCTTTATTAACTGAAGTCCGTTTAAAAAACTAATTATGAGCTGTTACAAAAGGCTCCTATAACACAAATCTTTCTTAAATTGAAAAACCATATTAGGGAAATTGTATTTTTACCAAGCATACCTGGATTCCTTGACTACTTTCGTTTATGCCTTAAGGGTTTTGTAACAGCGTTCGCTACTGCTCCACAAATACTATGAAAAGATACAAAACTTGTTTTTTTGTTTCGTTTTTCTTTTTGGTTTAAGCTACATTTATATAAAATTGATTGAATTTGCCACATTATCCTCATTACCAGAAAGCACAATATCTACTTTAAAGTATATTTAATTTATTTAGATAAAAATACACAAAAAGGCAATCAATAATGTTTAGACAAATTAAAAGGGGAGCTCAACATACTGTTTGTTCCAAAATATTAATAAGGTCCAGGTAGAATAGTTTTATTTATGATAATTAAATAAATAAATAATAATAATAATAATAATAATAATAATAATAATAAAATAACATAAACATCAGAACTTCATTTTATTTTATTTGCATATCATTTAATAAAGGATATTGTAATAATGCAGCTTAAAAGAAATATAGATAAAAGTATAAATCCCTATTTGAGCAAATCAGAAAAAGTCATTAAAAAGAAAATGGCTATGCTCTTCTGGGATCAGTGATTAGGGTTTTTTTTTGTTGTTGTTTTAGTTATTTCAGTTGTTTTTAATGTTTCACTCAATTTATTTCTACTTCTACAGTTCTCACATAATCAAACCTTTGACCAGTTATTACAAACTCACAATGCAACACTAGACTATGGTGTCCCCTCCATTTAAAATCGAATTCGCTCCCCTTCAAGAACGATTTTAGATGTTTGTAATCTTTTATATATAGATTGGCTGAGCAAGGACGACTTTCGAATATTCCTTGTTTAAAAAGATTCCTGCATTTATGCTCGTCAACGCTTTCGAATATGAATCCAAATGGCACTATAAAAATATGACATCAGACTAAATGATATTCATAAAAGACAATATGACATTTCTGTTCTCTATGAAAGGAATTAGGAATCTAACGGTCATGTGCTGAAAAGATTCCTGACCTTATATTTAATTAGCAGGGATAATTCTAAGAATTTAAAGCACAAATAGGCCATGATTTTTTTTTTTTTTTTACATTTTAAGCAGTTGAATAAAACACTAATGATACTGATGGAAAGGGGAAAAAAACAAGCAAAAGAGTCTCATGTCGACAGTCCAACCAAGATGAACCAGACAATGTCTGTGATTACAGTCTTTAGGAAAAATGTTTCTTCAGTGTTTTTCGATAATTAAGTGTTATTAAGGGTGTTTGGAAAGATTTTTGATCATGACACACTCAGTTGTAGGGTTCTACAATAAACCTTTAACGTTTCAAGTGTTACATTAAAAAAAATCAAATAAATAATAATAATAAAATATATATATATATATACAGTATATATGTAACTCATTTAAAAGTAATGGATTGTATTATGATGCAATAGTTATCATCATAAACTCATCCGAAACTGGTGTGTAAAAACTCACGACATGAGGAAGAACCCTTAACCCGATATGGAACCCATCTTTTTCTAAATAAAACCAGATTGTGGGAATATAAATCATTAGCTCAGAGTGAGCATGATGGTAATAATAATTACAGCAGCAGTCCTTATGTACTGATAAGAGATTATCCACAGAAAAAGTGAGAGTCTTGGGCCTTCAACAACATACCACAACTAAATCAGACCCAGCCATGCATAAACGCTGCTCAGGTACAGTCCTGTCAGAGCAATTTTTTCCCCACACACACCCACACAATGCAAGAGAAACTCCACGATGGGACACGTGTTGACTTCATAGCAGCTTGGTTTGAAAACATAGACGATATGAAAAGCCTAAATGTGTCCCTTCTGTGTAGGTGTTTGAGGTTTGAGATGATCTGGATGTATGTGTTGTGAAAGGTGGAAATAAGAAGCTGAAGATCTCCGTGATGAAATGTGAAGCAGGTCTTGGGAGAGAAGAACCTGGATTTTTGGTGGCGCCAACAAACTCTTCGAGACACCCAGGCTTTGCAAAATCGGTTATTGCTTCCAGTCTCAAGTCTCACGCACCAAACGATGAGAGCAATCATGACGAGAGATGTCCTCTATGTTATCTGATGGGAGTTGTTCAATTGTATATCAAGAAAAAGACCTTCATATTATACCGATGATTGGAAATAAGAATTAATTGTTCATGACACGCTTTTCCCATGTGTTTTGCAGGAAAGTTTGCAGGCAGTCGAATCTAGAAAAGGGTTAAGGAGCAGCAAAGCAGAGCAGCACTTCCAGGCCACATCGGGCCGAGCTTTTACTGGATTCTGCCACAGCCGGTTTGCTCAAACATCTCAGTGTATATGACAAGTCTGAGGGGCCAAAGCATTGTCTCTGCAACAAGAGACGGGGAGACTGAGGAATATAGAGAGAGAGAGAGAGAAAGTGTTTGAGAGAGCGAGAGAGAGAAAGAACAATTCCTTTTCTCTAGAGTAGAGGAGCATTTAAATATGACAGGACACAATTATGTTGTGCAGTGTTGTTGGCTGCAGATGCTCGCTGCTATAATTCCACACTTTTGGAGAGGCGTCAGCACGCCAGACCCCTACAATGGAGTTAATGCAGCTGTGGCTGAAATGACACACACAAAGGAAACGAGGGAGAAAGAGCGAACCAAACGTGTCGTATTCCAAAAAAAAAAAGAAAAAAAAAAAAAAAACGAGCTGCATGCGTCCCGAACAGGATTCTGCGTATCTTTCCATTTCATTATACAAATTAGTCCTCCTGGCAGCGCAAGAGATGGGGGGGGGGGGGGAGAGACATAATAAGAGAATAAGAGTAAAAGAGGGAGTGTGGGTGAAAAAAAAAAAAACGAGAGACAGAACAATTGTTTGATATGCTATGTCATGCTATGTATTAAACCGCAGTGCTGCCGAAATTATCGATTCTGATCAGTGAGAAAGTGTTCATTCATTTTCTACTGGCAGTTCCATATTCACGCCATATGACACGTTTTATGGGATCGATAGACACAACTTTGTTGTCATTGCATAGTACAGGTACACAGCGATGAAACCAAAAGTTTACCAGAAGTGCAAATAGTAGCAATTGTGCAAAATGACAAGTGCAGATAAATATTGAAATATTAAGATAAAGGACATGGCAGTGAAAAATATGCAAAATATGAAAAGTAAGTACAGGAAATACATATGAAAGATCTGGGCAATGTGTAAAAATTTGCACTAAGAATATATAAGCATATATATGGATTTATTTTAGTGAAGGTGTGTGCAAGGCACAATGGGTGTAGATGTGGGATATATCAATTTACAATATGCAAATTGTATGTACAGAAGTTATACATGGTGTATATACAGTTTATATATATAGATATGAAGATGATCTAGGTGATACAATCAATTCACAATTATATACAAATATGATTCAAATTCCAAAGTGAACTGTGATTCCGGCACATTCAGAACTAAATGTATGCCACTTATGTTAGTGTTTCTAAAACTTTCCAGCATCAGCAATGCAATAATGCATGATTTATGAATAAATTGTTTTCATTAATACTTGTACTTGAATAATTTTACTCTTTTAGGTTTAGTGTATTATTGTGCTTTCCTATTGGTTCTCAAGTAAAAAAAAACAAACAATCAAACAAAGAACAGCCCATTTCCAAAGCAGTCTCTTAGACTTTACATTCACCTCATAAATACATCATCCTGCTGTCCACAATACGACAATTAACTTCAAAGACTTGATTGTTATTGTGGCTAAATATCCCTTTAAGTTTCGTTCTTATTTCTCTTCACAGAACCAACGTTTCCAGAACGCCGCCATTAGGACGTGTTAAATGGGGTTAAGATTTTGAGTGGTACTCGATGAGCAACTCTTTCTATGAGAGAAAGTGATGGAGAATGAGGGACAGCCAGATAAAGAGAGGAAGTGCTTAAAAGAGTCAAGAGGAAGTGAAGAGTTTGTGTGTGTGTGTGTGTGTGTGTGTGTGTGTGTGTGTATGAATGTGTGCATGCTCCCTGCCCTCAAGCACTTCACTCAGAGGGGCCTAATTTGCAGTAAGGGCCTCTTGATCCATCCTTCCCATTCCAGAAGAGCCCTTCAGTCCACTTGCTGATAGTTCTCCCCGTTCTAATGACCCAGTAGGCCTGAAATCTAACACAGGAGAAATTCGAGAGCTTAAACACACTTGAGTAGTTAGTCTGGAGATAAAATCAGGCACTTTAGCTTCCACATTCTTGAACTAAACATGTGTTTCTTTGAGCAAATATACAGACTACAAACCTCATGACAGTCGATGTCCTTGAGAGATCATCTACAACAGTGAGAAGAGAAAGCAGATCAAATACCACAACAATAGACTAATTTGAGAAGTAGGCTGATAAATAGCAGCCTATACATCTATTATATCTACAGTACAGCCCAAACATCTGTCCATTACAATCTCAAAATACAATGCTAATTTCCTCAGGGATTTATTCCTTGCTGGTTGTATTTAAACCTTTTTAGAAGCACCTAGCTAACAATTCGATTTTTTTTGGCTATAGCATCATGTAAATGTTTTCACACAGTGTTTACATTTTTTTTTTACTGTAGAAATGTTCCCAAAACCTTCCTCTAATGCTAGTTTTGTCATAGGCTACGTTAATACAGATTGGACTTTTGTAATCAATGAGCTTTTCTAAAAATGCTGATAAAGTCACATGACCCATTCAAGTAAAAAAAAACAAGATGGTGGATGATGTTGTACTGCAGTTCTTGTGCCTGCTGTCTAAGTTGATTGCATTATAAAAGTTAATTGTCACTTTGTACAACCTTCAAATTGCATTTTCTCAAAAGGAACAGAGTGTTTGCTTGCAGCTGCATCGGTTCAAATGTCTGATCGGTAATGGCACAAAGCTTTCAAGGCTTTTATGGAAAGTGAGAGCTCAGCGGTTAAGGCATTGGACTTTGGGGCAGAAGGCCATAAGTTAAAATCCCACAACCACCCTGCTGGGCCCTTGAGCAAGGCCCTTAACCCTTAATTGCTAAGTTGTATAATTGTAATTGATGTGTAATTGGTAAATGTAAGTTGCTCTGGATAAGGTTATCTGCCGAATATCGTAAATATATGCACTGTATAGTGATGTAAGCATTACAGTTTGTCCGAACAATGTAGCCTTAATGGGAATATTGACAGTAGCAAATATCACATTTTTTCAGATGTTGTTTTTGCATTCTTGAACATTCTGGTTAATATTCCCTGTCAGCTAGTATGGTGTTTTACGTTCCTGGTTCTACCACAAATGTATTAACTGAACAGATTAAACAACATTCTGCGTGTTAAAACATTTATTGTGAAGTTCTCAAGTCTGTGTCTCTCTGTCAAAACATGCTAAAACTCTAAACACATTGTGAAACAGTGACCTTGGCCAATGTTGTCTCATCCCTGATGCTTTCATTACGGAAGAAGCGTGAGGATTTGGGTAAAATCCTAGCGGCGGCCTAGTGCTGGTTTTTAATCGTAGTTTTTAATCTTCAATTTATAAATGAGAGAGTGAGGCCAGCAGACAGCAGCACAGAAATATCTGGAAAGACACAAAATACAGAGACGCGTTACGGAACACAACAGCGCTCAAGTAAAACAGAACCACAACCAAGACAGTCTACTGTGGAGATTAAGACACACACACACCCACCCACACGAAAACGTGTCCACACAGCAGATGGATAAGCGATGTAGCCCGCTCACCTCTCCTCCATCTCCTCGTTTTTTGGAGCGTGTTTGGACTCCCTCTGTGGGGAGACAGACAGAGAGCGAGCACAGCCTCAGAGCCAGAGCCTGCCAGAGAGCAGGCAGCATGCCAGCGTGCCCTTTCCACATCCCAAACACCCCCAACCTCTCCGACTCCCCTCACACACCCTAAGAACACTTACACACACAGACATCCTGACACCAAAAACAACAAGAAACCCAGCGCCAGTAACTTACAAAGTTTGTTGATTTAGAAACGTCATTATATAGTTGCAGTTCAGTCCAAAATACTGACTGATGTGCATCAATTTATGTTTTTTTCCAGTCAAAATTCAACTTCCTTTTGGTCTTTGGGTTTCTCTCATTTACTAGGTGTGTAATTCTGACTGCTAGGATTAATGAGTACAGTAACTTGAGCATGTGTCCTGTTCATGCCTGGAAGTGGGCAGCTTGACAAATATGCTATTGTTATCATGATAAATTACCTCATGAACGCAAATAATGAGCATCATATAATTATTGTCAACTAAAAGTGATGATAAGACCTGATGTTAAAGACGATGTTGAATCATCAATGGTAACATATGCGTTCATTTTGTCTTACAAAAAACAACATGGTATCTGATTACCCTGATCGAAAAATTGTATGTAAATATAAATGTAAAAAATACCCCCATAAACAACCTCTTTTCATTGATAAACTTGCATTGCGGGGCTTTTATTTGCATACGGGAACACGATTGGCTTATCTAGGTTGTGATGTAATAAGGCTGTGATGTAATAATACATGATTGATTTGCTTGTTTGTTTTATTCTCCCTTTTGTAACTTTCCAGCAAAACTGTACAAAGCTGCAAACATAATGGAGAAATGGAAGCTTCCAGTGGTTAAGAAATTGCACTTCTAATCAAAATATCATCAAATCCCACCTTATTTTTATTGATAAACTAGTGTTGTAAGACTTTTATTTGCATATGGAAATACAATTTGCTCCAATTAGATTTTTTTACAGTCTGTTCAGTGGAAAAAAGAAAATGTTTTGGTTTTGGCTGGATATTTATCTATTAAAATGACTGATTGGTTGTTTGATTGATTTGCTTTTGTTTTATAACATATCATCAAACCTAAACAAAGCTACAAACATAATGGAGAAGTGGAAGCTTCCAGCAGTGAAGACTGTGGGTCATGAGTTAAAAATCCTAGCACAACTAAGCTGTCACTGCTGGGCCCTTGAGCAAGGCTCAGTCTATTAAAATATTGGATAACAGTCAGTTGCTCTGAATACGGGTGTCTTCCATATGCCACCAATGTAAATAATGCATCCATGCCTGTATCATGATATTATCCTCTCTTTAAATGTTGCGATATTTAAATTTTCACCACATCACCAAGCTCAAACCCCATGAAAACCTGCGTAGCGTAACAAGTTGAACAAGAAAGAGGAGAATCTTTTCAGACACAGCTTTATCTACATTTAAATCGTTAGCGTGAGATAATCTTGTGAGATATCTTGTGACTGAAAGACCATCATTTCATCAAACAAAGATTAGCTAAGTAGCCCTCACTATAAGAAAGGCATGAAAGGAATTCCGGCACGTTGTCGAGGACTGCTAATGACACAGCATTAGGTGCTAATTCAACTTGACACTTTTTAAAAAAATTTTTCCTGGAAGCTTTTTTTTTTTTTCCACACACATTTTCAATAAGCAATCTGGGGAAAGAGCTACAGGAAGCAAGCAAGTGCAGAACTTGTTCTGTGAAAGAATTAAACAAATACTGAAAACGACCAGGTCAATTCGTTTGCTGACAACAAGCCCCAAATGTAAATACATGCAAGATTCGTTTCCGTTTCACATGAATCCGATAAAAGTTGACACTAAACAGGTCAGGACTTGTAACTGAGGGCAAAGAAAGGGCAATTTTCATACCAGGTCGGGATCTGGTTGTTAGTTTAGCCTTCCTGTGCTCTGCGTTGTGCCGAATTCTTTAGGACATCTGCACAGCACCTTAGATTTCCTTTGAAGGACGGGGGAACTTGTTTCTCAGCTTTTCAGCAATCCTACCCCTGCACCTAAACCGACCGCTTCTATTTGTTAATTATCCTCAAGTGAAATTCAACCCCGCTGTTAAAGAACTCAAAATCACTTCTTCTGTGTAAAGGCCCGGGCATCTAAGGTTACGACGCATTGTTCTGAGACTTTTCATCGGATTTGGCCCCTTCACCCACGCTCAGGTCACAGCAGCTGTTTTGGAGGAACACCCAATAGATCTACACTCGTTTACACATTTACACTTTTACACCATTCTGATCTAAACTATACAGTACAGCTGAAGGAAGAAGACAAAACCTTCCAGTCAATTACAGTATACTGTATAACTCTTTATATGTCTCATTATGAAGCAGGGTCACATGTTGTGGTATTATATTTAATAATACACTATTTGGACAAATGTACTGGAACATCTGACTTTCCTGCAATATGTGGTTCTTCCACAAACGTTTGTAGGCATACAGTTGTACAGGATGTCTTTGGATGCAGTAGAATGAAATATTCTCTTCACTTGAACTTGGAGACCCAAACCTGTCCCAGCATGTCAATGCCCCTGTGCACAAAGCCAGCACAATGATAATATGGCTTATATGGGATGGAGTGGAAGATCTTGAGTGGCCTGTATAGGGCCCTGATCTTAAATCTATTGATCACCTTTGGGATGAATTAACACCACAGGACTCCTCACCCAACCTACATCAGTACGTGAATTTTACTAACACCCTTCTGGCTGAATGAGTGCAAATCTCCATAAGAACACTTCAAAATCTAGTGGAAAATCTTCCCAGTAGAGTGGAGGTTATTATTACAGTCCACTAAATGTGGCATGGGATGTTACACATTTGTTACTTACAAACTATTTACAGATAAACAATTGGCTACACTTAATTCTTTCACTCATACACACAATACTCACAATACACAACAAAAAGAATTGATGCTCCTCCAATACCAAGTTGCTCCATAAAACAGCATTAATTACTACAAGATAACACAAAACTATCAAGACCAAACAGACCCATACACAGGATTAAAAAAGTGTCAACAATATTTAGCGAAACAACACATTACAATAACATATTAATAGTGCAGTGCCAACCAGTACACAGCACTAATTGGGAGACTGTGCAAACTGGCCAGATAAAAAATAAATGTTATGAATATATGGTGATGATCAAGCAGAGGTTATTCTTGCACAAAATTGGAATTAATGTGTTTGAGTGAGTGAGTGAGTGAGTGAGTGAGTGTGTGTGTGTGTGTGTGTGTGTGTGTGTGTGTGTGTGTGTGTGTGTATGTATGTATGTATATCAGCCCAGTATCTAACTGTTACATGGTTTAATAGTGAATAGTTACTTCTTTAATGCAACTGAAAAAAAGAATAAAAAGATGTAAATAGGTAGACATATACAAAGGTAAATACATAATGCTTTCATCAAACATGGGGAATTTGCAAACCCATATTTGGCATTTAGACTATCTGCATGGTGAAATGTCTTGGGTTTCAATTCTTGTCTTGGTTTCCGTCTCTGTTTTGATATTGGCTATTTATATTCCGTAACCCGACACCACTCTGAACAAGGGCTCGTCCTCGAAGGGGTTTTCTGAGGTTTAATTGAAACCAAAAGGAGGTTTGCAAAGAAAACATGACAACATAGCAAACATAAGAGAGAGAGAGAGAGAGAGAGAGAGAGGGAGGGAGGGAGGGAGGGAGATTTCACCAAGTGCATCATAAAATCTAATAATAATAGTGACAATTTTACCACATGCAGCAAGTAATCTAAATTTGACCTGTATTTTTTTTTTACAACACACATTTAGTCAAACTAAAGCCAAATTTTCACAATTCACTTCCTGTACAAATACATTTACGAAATATTCTCAAGATTTATCAAAAGCTCTGTATAACGTGTACACCGAGCTGTTAGGTGTGTATAGTTACAAAGAAATTGACTAGTCAGCGCTAAGTAAGTGCTAGGTGTTAATAGTGATTTTGATTAGTGTGTGTGTGTGTGTGTGTGTGTGTGTGTGTGTGTGTGTGTGTGTGATGTGTTAGTGTGTGCCTGGGTACAGAAAAGCCAGAGTGTGATAAATATTTGAGGAGAAAGTAGCCTGGCCCTGAGGGTGAACACACACACACACGTGCACACACACACACACACACACACACACACACACACACACACACACACACACACACACTAAAAATAAAAAGTTTATTGTGTGTTTTTTCCAGGGTCAATTTGGTGTCAGTATTTATAGAAGTCAAATTTTTGAATCATTTTCAGAAAAAACTTATAATGTATACAATTTCAAATAAAAAAAAGTCTAAGTAAAATTTTACAAATTGAAATAAAAATGTAAAAATAAGCTTTTTAATGGGAATGAGACCCAAACACACACACACACACACACACACACACACACACACACACACACACACACACACACACACACACACTGCAAAGGGGAAGCTTGTTTAAATGCTGCCTTCACATTTAATATCCTGGCGTCACAAATGCTACCCACAATGTACTTCGACAACATATCTGAAGGGGATTACACTCCCGCTGTCACACACACTTAAACACACAGTGAAACACACACAGACTGAGCATACAAGTACTACCAGTGCTAACAGTTCATTTTACTTCCGCAATTCTCAAAAAATAGTTTACAAAACAGCACATTGCAGTAATAAAAGCCCACATGTAATAAAAACCTGAAGAGATTTAACCTCTGCTTGCAAAAAAAGTGTCTTAAAGTACAGCCTTGAAATCCTTGAATCCGATTGGTTAGTAGGCGTTAAACAACTTTCTATAGCAGCAACTCTGACAAAGATATAAATTTCACAATTTACATCTAATTCTATCTAAATATATTAAAACATTTTCATTTAAATACATAATCTAAAGATAATAATAAAGAATAAACTGTATTCTATGCAAAGGAAAAAAACATTTGGATTGGCCACTCATCAGTCATTTTATAGACACGCCCACAACAACCGCAACACCGTCCACCTACATCATTAAAGAAAGAAAGAAAGAAAGAAAGAAAGAAAGAAAGAAAGAAAGAAAGAAAGAAAGAAAGAAA
>JAAIIK010000128.1:974038-985740 GCA_014706435.1 Silurus glanis
TGTGTGTGTGTGTGTGTGTGTGTGTGTGTGTGTGTGTGTGTGATAGAGAAAGAAAAAGAGAGTGAGAGGGAAAGAGGGTAAGAGAAAGAGTGGGCATGGCTGGATGGGGGGAGAGTTGGTGTGGCGGTCTGTAAATTCCCCCGAGCCGTGCTGCAGAGTTGAACGTCTGATTGACTCCTGTCGCACTAATGTGTCCTGACAGCACGCAAGCAGTTACCATGTCTCCCTCCAAGCCCATAATGCACTTTTTTGTGAGCGAGAGGAGCCAGAGAAAAGAGAGGAGCAAAGAAAAGAACCCCCTCATACACCACCAACACTACACACACATACACACACACTTTGATTTGCTCCAGAAAGGATGAGTAGAGAGGCAGCAGACTTTCGGCTGGATGGGAGGGGGGGGGGCAATGGCTTTTATAAACACACACCCATGGGAAAAAAAATCAATAGGTCGCCTCTGAATGTTATTTGCAGTTATTTTTATAGTGGATAATAAGAGCAAGGGGAAGGAGGGGGGCCTACAGGCAAATGGACTGAGAGAAAGAGAGAGAGAGAGAGAGAGAGAGAGAGAGAGAGAGAGCGAGAGAGACAGAGAGATGCACTCTCATGTGAGTGTCAATCGGCCAAAAAAGTGCCACCATCAGCAAAACACTGCTGCACTAACAAAACAGTGGGACCAAAGTTTTTGGCAAGCCTGAAGAAGAGAGGACGGGATTTCTGACGGGATTATAGTCATATTTGTCCTCTGTATCAAACAGGGAGCTGATTAAATCAAAGACTGTAACATATGTATATATGTTTATATATATATATATATATATATATATATATATATATATATATACAGATTGTTATTTTTATTTTTATTTTTTTATGTAACACTTGAACCGTTAATGTGTGTCTATTTAAAAAAAAGTGTCCATTGAATACAAGTTGGCATTTCTATTAGTAAATGCTCTATACATTTGTTATTAAAAAAATGACAATTTGTGAGCAATATTTTTTTATCTAATAAAGGCACGTTCTCTCAGCCCCACTGCTGCTACATGAATTTGACGTATTACAACACTACAGAGACCGAGGCGTGTCCTGAGAGTCACATAGAATACAGATTTACATGGCAGAGGTAGAGCTGCGTCTTCCTGGAGACAGAACAGAATATGAACATTGGATCGTAATGGGGTGAATCGTATCAGTAGCTGCTTCTTATGTATCTTTAATGTATCAGATCATTGACTGTGCTTCAAGATGTGAATTAGCATCGGCCTCAGTTATTGACATGCACATCACTAATATATATATATAATATATTCTTTGCTTGTTTGTATCATAATTTCTCTGGAACTTCACAAAACTGCTCCGCTCAATATTTAACATAAAAAATGTATAATTTATTTAAATTAAATAAATTCTAATATAAAGGGCTGGTAGATACATTTGTTTTATTTATTTAAACGAAATGAATTATTCTTTTTAAACCACATCACTGTTGAATTTTCTAATCTGATTGGTTTAAAGGTAGGAGAAACAATTGTACAATTAAAGCTTGGGTGAACGTTTTCTATTCAAACATTTTCGCTCCAAAATGTCAGTGCTTTGAAACATTTTTTTCTATGATAGAAAAAGTTTTCTCGAAGACAAGTTGATGCTTTGTGGTTTCTCATGTGCAACATAAATAATAATAATAATAATAATAAAAAATAGTAATAATAACAGAGAGGAAAAATTGGGGCTGATGGGAAATCGTGATTAAATGATAAACCAGTTAAACATTAAATGTAGTAAAAAAATGGATAGAAAAATTGTGAGCAGTGTCACTGTTGGGTGTGATATCAGACAAATAAAAGACTGAAGGAAATAATTCTTGATTACTTGTCTTTATTAACACACTCCCAAGTGTGTCATGCCTTGTTTAACACAATGGAGGAACATCATACAGCAGGAGAAATAAATCAGGCAGTTCTTGATATATAACCGTTTATCGTATGTGTAAGGGGACGTAGGTGTCCCCTCACTCACACACTCCCTCCCTCATTCATCCCGTCATTGGTCCATCTTTTCTCACCGTGAGGTGGAGTGGAGAGGCCTGACCACCGTTAATCCTATTTCTCTCCAGACGAGAGACACGTCGGCCTGCAGATGGGAGAGGAGGGTCGCCTTCCCCCCCTACAACACGGCCTCCAAAAATCCTGTTCTTAACACATGAACGAGCACCTTGAATTATTCACCCCTTTTCAATATTTCACATGGCTCCTTTTTTCTCCCTGATCCATGTTTTTTGCCCCGGCCTAATGCAATTTTCATGACAAAAAATGTTTTTGTCCTACTTTGAAGCCCGGTCCGAGCTGGAGCGTTTCGACAGGGTATCGCCAGCCTTAAGCTTTTTCAAGGTTTCAAGGAAGAAAAGAGAAAAGCATGGAGTCATGGAATGAGCGTGGGCGGCGAGGTTAAGCCCGGCTAAACCGAAAATTCACCACAACACACAGATAGAAAAAGACATTGTGAGACATTCAAGGGGGAAAGATACAGTGTATACCAGAAAATCTGACACTCGCAAACACACACACACCCGTTGTGGAAGTACAAGGATGCTGGAAATAATGCTAATACCCATAACCAATACCCATAGCTAGCATACAGACATTATGGTAAAAGCTTTTATATAGAAAGTATAAAGGAGGAATCTCAGCAGAACCATTAACCAGTTTACCAAGATCAACATTTTCCTTTAGATTTTTTCTAAATTATGAAAAAAATATATGTATTTTCCATATTCCCAAACACCAGTTGCAAAATGTATACCACAAGAGTAGCGCAGGAAAGTTAATATAAAAAAACATACCAATTTCAATGTAATTTCAGAATCAGAATCCACTTTATTGACATGTATCATGGGTTGCAGGGACATTGAATTTGTCATGGTGTGCTGGTGCTACAAAATGATTAAAAACTATATATAAAAAAGAAAAAATTAGGCAGTACAAATAATAATGTGAGTAAGGCAGTTCAAATGATAATTTTTCCAGAATAAGTCCAAGGTGCAGGTTTGCAATCTAGTAGTCCTTGTTTTACGATTTATGGATTTCTTATATATTGGCACCCCAGAACATTGTACAGTAGGAATGAGTTCAAATTCAGAGTAAAGAGCTGATCGGAGGTGTGTGTTATGGCCTTCTTATGTACATGTGAATATCATTTTTAAATTCATAAACCTAAAACCCATATGATATTATTGTACTCTATATGGAAATACAGTACATAGTACTTTCCATATATCGGTGTGTTTTTATGTATATAAACTTATTTGATGTCAATAAATAAGTTTCTGTTAAATTTCTAAATTGTATTCTATTCTCAACATTTAAAACAGTTCAGATGATGTCCTTCATCAGCTATGGCAGGAATAGTGCTTCTGAGGCATGAGGAATAAATGAGACAGAAGAAGACAGGGGGCGGAAAAAAGTAAGAAAGTGTGTGTGTGTGTGTGTGTGTCTGGACGTGCTGGCGTCTACCCAGCATGCCGAGCGCTCCACTCTCCCCACTGTTACTCTGTGTGTGCAGGCTGCTGCCCCCAACAACTCCCCTTTATACTGCCCTGCCCAAAGCAAACCATACTCAGGCCGCCATGTGGCTGGCTATTTTACACACACACACACACACACACACACACACACACACACACACACGCACACACACGCACACACACACACACACACACACACATATTTCTCTGTTATAAAATGTAACATGCCTGGTCTCTCTCATGTAAGGTGTTACATAAAATGTCTTCAACACACACACGCACGCATGCACACACGCGCGCACACACACACACACACACACACACACACACACACACACACACACAGTGAGCTGTGATTAAACTTTCAGTTGAATTATGGCAGCACAGGCTGAGATGCAGGCTTTCAGCCGATGAAACATTCATGCTTTGGGAGCCACACTTTTTCTCCCCTGTTTTTCCTTTTCAATATTAGTGTATCTACATATGGTTTCTTCTTCAGAAATCAAATCAAATGTTACATTTTTAATTAGCAGATCCAGCAACACGTACATACACAAACTTTGACTATAGTTCCAATAATTAAATTATGATAAACAGAATAAGTAGCTCATCTCTCATATCTTCTGGTCTGTGTCTTTAGTTCTTTTGTCATGTGACTCTCTTAAGTATTGTAACAATAATGTCAAGATTAAGACAAAAAAAATAATAATTTCCATTGCATTGTGTAGTGTCTATGGGAGTCACGTGACGATTTGGACCAGATGACATGAGATTAACTACTCAATTCAGTTTCCTGTATGTAACCTACAGGGATTTTGTGATGCTTTGCTCATGCGCGTCCAGTAGAAAATTAACGAATCACTCTTTGAGACGACGATTCGTTCTGCTGAATCACATTAAAGACTCGTTCGAAATGAACGATTCATTCATGAAAGACTAATCGCTTATGTGCATCCACACCTCCTCAAAGAAATTATATTTTAGATTAAATAACAGTAACAAAGTCAGTCTTATGTGTTCATAAGTTACACATATTTTCACGGTTACTACCAAGCTCCAGGATGTCTTCTCATTAAAAGCATCTGCTCAGGACGCCGTCCCAGGTCCTCAGAGCACGCTCGGCGCAGGGCTTCCCCACGCCTCCTGCCTATAGCACAGTTGTGGGTGCATTTGGAGCCGGAGCCGAGCACAGTGTGTCCGTACTCCGAGCCAAACACGTCCATATGCCTCTCCAGCTGACTCTTCATCTCCGTCGCCCCCTGACCCCCAATGTACAGCGACGTCTGCACGCAAAACAGCCGTCCAGAAAAACAACATACGCATGCACATATGCGCTAGCACCCAATCTCTTGTGCTAAAGCTATAGAGGGTATAAGGTTTACATGTGTGAATATTATGGATGTGATAAACCCTGTATGAGGGACACTGTATAAGGGACACTGTATGAGGGACACTGTATGGGGGACACTATTACAGGTATCTTAGCTGAAGAGTTAGAGATCAGTTATGAGGAGAGGTTCATCAGTGTTCCAACTTCGTAAAAAAGATCCTAAAGTTGAAAAAAAGATTTTTTAGAAATGATTCTCACTGTTGGTTTCAAGAAAATTGTACTTTTGGAAGATTTATCCATAAGAAAAAAATCTGTGTTGTTCTTCCACTACATTCCAGAAAGATTTGCCGTACATTTACTACTGTAAAGTGGACATAAAGAGTGTTAAATGAGAAGCTGCAGCAAAGAAATAAAGTGAAAACCCCTCGGTTTGGGTCTGGTGAGAGTGTGTTGTAAGAAAAACATTGGTGGACACCTCAAAGTAAGATTCTTCTGTACTTTTTGGGCATCCCATTCCACATTCCACCCTATTTGCTGTTATTATAACCTCCACTATTCTAGAAAGATGTTCCACTAGATTTTGGTGTGTAATTGTGGAGATTTCCACTATTTCCACTGGGGTGCAGTCAGTGTTACAATTCACTAGAGCTCTATAGCAGGAGATCTTCCACTCCAACCCATGTAAAGCATATCTTCATGAAGATGGACTTGTGCACAGGGGTACCGTCAGGCTGGAAAGGGTTTTGGTCTTCTAGTTCAAGCGAAAGAAAAATGTAATGCTAAAGCCAAACCCAAAGACGTCTTATATAATTGTGTGCCTTCTACTTTGTGGTAACAGTTTGAGAAAGAACCACATATGGATGAATGGACATTTGGTGCCACCCAGATTAAGATGAGGTTCACTTTCGAGTCTCTCAAGGTTTCTTCCTCATGAAGTCTCAATGAGTTTTTCCTTGCCACGGTCGCCACTGGCTCACTCATTACAGATAATTAATAAATAAACTCAGAGAAACAAACTTATAGTAACGTATACATTTTTTTATACAATTTTATAACCGCTTTATCTGTGTGCATTGTTAAAAGCGTTGCACAAATAAAACTGAATTGAGCTGAATGGAATTGAATATGGTTTGACAAGTCAGAGGTCCCAAAACATCTGTCGATATATTGTGGATACTTACATCCATTCAAAAGCAAATACTTTTGTACTGTTACTGGAGTCATATTGTGGCAAGAATGGGGTCCTGGTGTTATAATATTTTTTAATGACCTGACAAGCCCCGTTAAACCTAAGCTACCATGGTCTCATCTTCATGATCCATGTTCTATTCATCCATTGTCATGTACCCTAACCCTGTCCTTTTGTTCTATGTTAGTAAAAGTATTGCCCAATGCCCCGCATCAAATTTTTTTCTCGGTAAATATTCGTAGTCAGTCTACATAGTACATTGCAAAAACCAAACTTTCACAAAGCACCCTGACCGATGAGCCACGGCGCATTAATACTGCAGCAGATTAATATTTAACACCGTCCAATGGAATATGGAAAATAATGGAGGCTCGTTAACCCTCATGAGAGACGTAACATCCTGCATACTTTTCATTACGCAAGTGTTAAAAGGGAGAGGGATTTATACACTCGAACACCATCAACACACTTTTGGTGGATGGTGGCATGCACACCCTCTTTAAGCCTTCTGAACGACATGCTACATTAACACACATTAGCATACACAGAGGTGGCAATACTGCATTAATAATTCGCAGCTCCTCCATTTTTTTTTTAATCATACAAACAGTCCTGCCCACTTGAATCTTATTGGCTCATGAGACAAAAATTTGTGAACTCATACGTCAAAGTTTAAATGAAATGAAAGTTAGCATAATTTTCACGTCTTGTGTCCTTTCCTCTTCAGGGAATGACTTTTTCTCTTTGGTGAGTTTGGATTGCAGGTGCCTCTAAATTCTACAGGCAAACTGTAAATGTCGCCATGTTTGCACACACTATCGCTATACACAAATGCTATAAGGTGACGATGGGGGTTATATGTCCATCAGCTGAGGTAAAACACGTCACCTAATTAGCAGCCAATTGCTGCCTTTTTTCCCACAGCAAACAAATCCTCTCAGATCAGCACTCAGCATGTATTTAGCACAGTCGTTTGTTTAAAGGGAAGAATCAAAGACGCAAGAGCTTCTCTTGCTTGACTCTGAAATGGCGTTTTAACTCGTGTTTGCTCCGCAAACAAGCACACGGTGTGAGTTTACTTTGTGACACTTGGCAAACACCGTCATCTGTTGTTTAAAAGCGGCCCACGCGAGGAGCTGCGAGACAAAGCCTGGTGGAGAAAGTAATCGACTGTCTAGACCTCTTTTTACAAAGGCTGGCCCCTGTACAAAAGCAAGTCACAACTTTTTTGTTTGTTTGGCACGCTAGGCCGGGAGGGCAGCAGAGGGGTCCGCATGAGAACGAAAACGGAGAGAGATGCCAAAAACACACCATGCTGATGGCCATCACAGTCTTCCACAGCCAAGATAATTACTGAGCTTAGTCCGTATTGTGAATAGAGAACATAGCAGTTCCCAGGAGGGGAAACAGTTTAGAGAAACTGCTAAGGGTTTTTGTGTCAAAACTGTATTCAATTGTTTTCCAAGTGTCATTACTTCTTTTTGGGATATTCTTTTTTCTACACAATGTGTACTATATTATTTTGTACTCCAGTACATTTTTAGAAAAACATGCTGTTACTTTAAAGAGTGTAAAATGAGAAGTTGTAGTGAGAGCATAAGCAAAAATAACTTTCAGCATTCTGGGAAGATATTTGTGCTCATTCAAGGGTGTTAGTAAAGTCAGCCAGCTATAGAACATTTTCTCCATTTAAAGGTCTGATGTGCAAGATAATGAAATGCTTAATGTAGAAATGATAGAGGAGTTTAAATGTAAAAGAAGTCATATTTAAGCAGGGGATTAGTACTCAAGCACAGGAGTCATGCATTTCATCCACCATTGCCAACCTGAGTAAAGTTTGAAACCTATCTACATTTAAACATTACTGCATTTAACAGATCCTGTTATCCAGATCCAGATGATCTGCTTTAAACATTTATAATCCTAAACGTACTCAACAAGTTTTCAATAGTAAAAGAAAATAAAAATATCCTGACACTAATATATATATATATAATACACACACACAAAATATATATATTGTTCGCATCCTCACGTGACGCATGGTTTTAGATTACAGGATCACACCACATCCTTTCCCCTTTTAAAAGGCCCGACGAGGAAATAGGAACAAATATACAAATTGAAATGTTTCACAGTTTTGTATTGGTGTTTTGAAAAAAAAAAAAATCTTGCAACGTTTAGAGTCACTTTCAGAGTAATTGTTTAGGGATAGATTATTAAGATTTGGAGTGTGACAAAAATTTGGAAAGGAAATGTGTGTATTAATTCCAGTAATAAAGAAGCAAATATGTTTTATTATATAATAAATGAATTAAAAAACATATAGGAACAAACACGACAATCTACGATGTTAACATGATTAAAAAGAGTGTAATTGTTCTATTACTACCCAAAAGTAAAGATTCCTTTTCAATTAATTTTTTCAAAAGTGCTCATTTTTATTAACAAACGTTTTAGTCATTTGATGTCCATGAAACTGCAGTTATACTGTACTGGGTATGTTTATGTACACTATATGGGAAATTTATTGGGACACTTGATTTTTCCAGCCATATGTGATTCACACAATTGAATAGAATGTCTTTGGATGCAGTAGCATGAAATGTTCCCTTCACTTGAACTAGAAGATCTATGAAGAAATGCTCTACATAAGTTCGGAGTGGAGGATCTCCTGCTATAGAGCCCTGACCCCTCAACCCTATTGAACACCTTTGGGATGAATTTGAACTCTGACTCCTCATTTCACCTACAACCGCACCTGAGTGTATTAACACCTTTTTGGGTGTTATGAATGAGCGCGAATTTCCACAAGGACACTCCAAAATCTAGTGGAACATCTTCCCAGAAGAGTGGAGGAACAGCAAATAGGGACAAAATGTGGAATTGGATGTTTAAAAACAAAAAGCACATGGGAATCTTATAGCCAGGTGTCCACAAACTTTTGTCCAAATAGTTTACGTGACAAATATATTTAGAAGTTTTTCTAGCAGCTAAATGCCTCTTTTTTCCTTTTCTTTTGAAGACCTGTATTTTAATACAATTCATTTTTATTTCCATAGCGCTTTTAACAATGGACATTGTCTCAAAGCAGCTTTAAAGAGATTAAGAGCTTATAAAAGAGTGTATAAGATTGTTCCTTACAATTGTAAGTTTATCCCTAATGAGTGAGCCAGTGGTGACTGTGGCGAAGAAAAATTAACTTGAGGAAGAAACCTTGAGAGGAACCAGACTCAAAAGGGAAACTAATCCTCTTCCTCATGTCCAGTGGTGTTGAAAAGTGTCTTTCTCATGGCAGAAAAAATACAGAATGTAACAAAGCACAGTCAGTTTAGCCCAATTTCTCTGGTGGTAAAAAAAAAAAAAAAAGAATAATAAATAAATAAAACACTTCTGCACTGCTGATTTTGGAACTTCACAATGTTAAATTACACCCACCAGAGTGCATTTTTCCAGCTTGTCAAGTGATGATTTTCCTACGATTTTCCACCTTAGATTGTGTATTCCATGCATAATTGGTTGATGTCGAAACACTTTTTCACTGTTCATTATACTCAGTTTGTGCTCAGCGTGTTGTGACATAATTTTCCACAGTAACGATGATGCACTTTAATTCATGCGACCTTCCCCTAGCAAATGTGTGTGTGTGTGTGTGGGCAAGTTTATTACAGATCCCAGTCCAAAACATTAGCAGAAGCAGAAAAGAGGAAAAGATGGAGAGGATGATGATTTGGCTTGTTTACCGGGGTGCTGCTTGGCCACGACTTGCCTCTGCTGCTGCTCGAGGCCTCTGGAGGTTTCCCCGTAGCCCCGTAGTGCAGCGGAAAATCCAAAACACTCCTAACAGGAGAAGTGCAGAGGTGAGCGTTCAGCACGCTTTCTGACCTCGAACAGCTAACACAGTAAACTCTTACACTCGGCTGGACGTGGCAAGCCAGGCGGAAGAGATAAATGCTGGAGGAGATTAGCGAGGGAGGCACAGGGTGGCTGATGATGATGATGATGATGATGATGATGATGATGGCAATGTTGATAAAACAGTCACTGGAGTTATAATTATGGTTATTTAGGCAGTTATTACTCATCTTTGCGGTTTTATTAAATGATTTCATTAACCAAAGAAATAAAAGCGAACCATCTGTACCATATTGTATTCAATAGCATCATATTTTTTCACAGTGTTGAAACAAACAAAACGAAATTGGGAGGGCATCATGTTCTGCTTCAGAATGTCACAGTACATGTTGGAATCTATGTTTCCCTCAATGAACTGCAGCTCCACAGTACCAGCAGCACTCATGCAGCCCCAGACCATAATACTACCACCACCATGCTTTACTGTAGGCAAGACACCATTTTCTTGTTACTCCTCACCAGGGCGTCGCCACACATGCTGGACACCATCTGAGCCAAACAAGTTTATAGTAGTCTCATCAGACCACAGGACATGGTTCTAGTAATTCATGTTCTTGGACAGGTTGTATTCAGCAAACTGTTTGACTTTCTTGTGAGTCAGTTTCAGAAGAGGCTGTTCCGAGTGGATCCCGTCTTGGAAAACCTCTGTATGACCCTGGCCACTGTACTATAACTCAGTTTAAGGGTGTTACTGATCTTCTTATAGCCTTGGCCATCTTTGTGGAGAGCAACAAATCTAATTCTTAAAAAACGCAGAGAGTCTTTACCATGAGGTGCCATGTTGAACATCCAGTGGTCAGTATGAGAGAATTGTACTCAAAGCACCAAAGTTTAATACAAGATACACAAATTCGTATAGTCCTGTCAAGCAGACAAAAACATGAACATGATGAATAGGCATGTGTGCACGGTCACATGGCGAACAGCTGTTATTATTTAGGGTGTACTCACTTGTGTTGCCAGCTATTTTGACAATAATGGCTGTATGTTGAGTTTTTTCTGAGGACAGTACTGAGCATTTACCAAAAGTACTGAGAAGATTTACCAAAATGGTTGGCGAAATGTGAGGGGTGTAGTCACTATTGTGAGTTTTGTCACTATTATATATATAAATATATAAATATATATAATGTTAAGCAGTTGTATAGGCTAACGGGAAAATTATAAAGATCTAACTCAGGATAAAATATCTATATTGCTTTGTCCACATTAAAAACTCAAATTCCCAGATCATAAAATATTAGCATGAGTGTCGAGGTTTGTATTAATATTAGGAAGAACAATATTGTTAATTCTCATGCGATGAGTGTCGTGTATGTGTGTCTGCCACTCATGCTCTGTGTGTGTGTGTGTGTGTGTGTGTGTGTGTGTGTGTAGTACCTAACAAGGGGTGAATAGTGCTGAGCCTGTGATGGCTTCATTACGCCAGCCTCTCTTACCTTCTGGAAAAAATTAAAGCTTTAATGAAGTCCGTTACGAGATGACACCTCCTCGGCACTTCAGCTTTAAATCAGAGATAATGAAGGGCCATTAATGAGGGCTTCAGTCAGAGCACACCTGATCTGCCTCTCCCCTTCTCCTTCCTCCCTCCTCCTTTCTCTCTCTCTCTCTCTCTTTCGTTAATAAACTTTACACAGCTGAGTCAGCGCAGCATCTTCACCTGAGAGACAAGCTGCCTGGCAAACATTGCTCTCTCTTACACACACACACACACACACACACACACACACACACACACACACACA
>JAAIIK010000128.1:985750-1018993 GCA_014706435.1 Silurus glanis
ACACACACACACACACACACACACACACACACACACACACACACACACTCACACACACTCATTACTTCACCTGGGAAATGGACCTCTGTCAGAGACACAAATGAGAAAAGAGAAATAGGAGAAGAGAGAAATATAAAGAGGCAGAAAGTCAGACACAAACACAGAGAGACAGAAGAAAGACAGACCGAAAGACTGATATGCAGTCAGACAGACAGACAGAAAGACATAGGTACAAGGATAGACAGAGATGGAAGATGATACACAGACAGCCAGAAACACAAGTATGAAGAAATGACAGAAAGAAGGAGAAAGACTGACTGACAGACAGACAGGCAGAAAGAAAGAAAGTGAGAAAGACAGAAAAAAAGAGACAAGCAGTCAGACAGACAGAGAAGAAGAAAAACAGACATTCAGATATTGCCAGAAAGAAAGACACAAGACCATACAAAGAAAGAAAGAAAGAAAGAAAAAAAGAAAGAAAGAAAGAAAGAAAGAAAGAAAGAAAGAAAGAAAGAAAGAAATGAGACAAAAAAAGAAAACAGACAGTGACACACAGACAGACAGAAAGACACAGAAACAATCAGACAGAAATCTATGAAGACAGACAGAATGACAATCAGACAGATATCTAGAAAGATAGAGTGAATTAGAGTCCACCACACAGAGAGAAATCTAGAAATACAGACACCGTTAGTCAGACGGACAGAAATCTAGAAAACACTGTTAGTCAGACGGACAGAAATCTAGAAAGATAGACAGAATGACAGACAGAAATTTAGAAAACCAGACAGATCAACAGTCATACAGACAGAAATCTAGAAAGACATACAATCAGACAGAAAGAAATCTAGAAAGAAAGACAGAATAATAGTCAGACAGACAGACAGACAGACAGAATGACAGTCAGTAAGACCGAATTTCAGACACAGACATGTAGCTGAACAGACAGACAGACAGGATTTTTAAAGCACACGTGAATAATGCAGAACGTTACCACGGCTTATGTTATTGTTAGATGAAACTGAGCAGGCTGTGATTCACCACAACATGAAATGCTTTATGTTTTCTGGATGTCTGATTATTCCCCCCCGACCCTCATCATTAAGTGATTTGAATCCGGGCTTCTCTGAAAGGCCACGATCGTAAGTCACGTCCCAGACCTCAGCTCCTCTTTGCATGCTGGAGCGGATGATGAATTTTATTGACAGGTGACATTTGTTGAATGTCAGTCATATCCCTGAACATATGGCCGCTGTCTTGTGATTCCAGTGACGTCCACAGGCCCAAGATACACCTCATCATGTCTGAGCCTCTACTTCAGTTGTAATACAGCTTTCACACTTAACATTATACTGGTTATGCTTGGACCCTTTGCTCTTAACAAAACCCATTATGCATACGAGGGCTGAATGTCCTAATTCAAAGAAGACCTGCTTCCCGAAAGCCATCAATTAAGGAACGTGTGAAGCTTTATTTTCTGCTTTTTGACGCCTTAATTAAATTCACCTTTAGAACCGGACTGGGACGCACCACAGCAAACCTGTATTTAAGCAGCTGTCAAAAAGCAGCATTCTAAACTTTGGAGAAATAAAAAAGCGCCCTCCGTGCCCGCTGGGCTAAACACCACTCCGAAGGCGCAAATTAGCCTGGGAGAGATCCGGAGCGTGGTGCTTTTGTTCGGCGCTGCGTCCTGAGAAGGGAAAAGCACACATTATACACTGTCGCTTTTGTTCCAAATACATTGTATCGCATTCTTCCAACCGAGCGTATTTCATATAGATAATGACACGAGCTAGGAGGATATCAGCGAGCACTGAAGAGCGAGCTAATTACGAACACGAGTGCCATTCGAGGCGCCGGGGTTTAGAGTGCAGGCGGCAAGGCGCCGGAGTAGCTTCTGGTATGGGCTCCACATCACCTGGACAGCAATTGATACCAAATAGAATCATATCATAAAATACCCCAATTGAAACATCTGTGAGTCGACGTGGGACTCCGGCGGCAGGCGCGAGTGCCGATAGCTAAAGGGTTCATTTCTGTCATTGTGTCTTTCTGATGGACGCTGATTAAAACTATGGGTCCAAGTATCACCGACGGCAGGGCGATAAAGAGGAATTTGGCACCTATATCGGAAAATGGACAAATGGAGGATAGCACTTGGTGCTCCATGTTCCTACACCCAGTTCATACTGCTAATCAATTGACATTTTTGTTTTACAAAATGTCTGAAAATGTCAGAAAAACAAATGAAACACGTTTTGGCCATGAATTCCGTCATGAATTGTGCAATATTGCTACCACATTTTTTGACAGCCCATAATAAGCAAAACCTGTCACATCATTCAATGATCACCTCAGCAGCTGATAACGTTTTCACACATAAAATACTTCATCTGACTTTATTTTAGATTTTCACGTTTTTCAGCTCAATCAATTTTCAATACGTTTATACTTCGCGAAAAAGGCAAATCCTTTAGGGCAAATGGATTCGAGTTGGAAAGGGATTTTTTTCACCCTTGTGGTTAAATGGTGGCATCCAAAAACTCTACAACCGCTTAAAACCTTTAACCAAATGTTTGTATAACGAACAATGGACCCTGACGCTCATTACACATCAATTTGATTTTATGATCAAGGGTTATGCATTAGAAAAGAGTTGCCTTTTTTATTGAGCAGCCTTCCAAAGTTTGATTTGAAACAAACAAACCAAAGGATTGGAAAAAGTGTTGGTGCAGAGGATTTAAGGATTGTTTTTTTTTTTTTATTTCAAAGAAAACTTTTAAGACACAAAAAAAAAAAAAAAATGGAGTCTGTGTGACTTTCAAATTAATCCAGAGGCATTGTGAACACCCTAATCCACTCCTAATCTGGATTAGGTATCCCAGTGTGTTTTTTCCCCCTCTCTCTTGAGACCGCGGTCAGCACTCATCCCTTTGCTTTGTCTACGTGCCGGCCTCCTTAACGTTTTAGCAGCACCCTGACTGGCTGATCTTTGATCTGATGTCTTCATAGAGGAGACCTGCAGGTTACCTATTTGGGATGCAAATCCTCTGCCAGAGCCTATTGGCACTTTGCAAGAGAGCTAGAGAGAGAAGGGGGAATCCCTAGGAGGTGGACTCGGAGGAATTCCTGAACGAAGCTCTCGCGCCCCTCCAACACCCCTTTTCGTTCTCTCTGATCCTCTCTGCAGTATAGATTAAGGTAGGGGATAACCTTTTCTTAGCGCAGAAGAAAGAGTATAGTGCGGACGAGCCTAGGGTGGGCCGCCAGGGTGGGTGGGGTGTTAAGGGGTGGGGGGATCCTCTAATAATAAAGCAGCCTGCCATAAAAGCATGCTCTGTGTCAGGAGCTGGTGAATGGAGCTCAATGGAGGCCCATTCCTGGGCTTGGCAGGGAGCCTTGCCAAAGCCTACCTAGAGCCAACTAAGCGTGAGTAATCTGCTCGCGTTCAATGGCTGGGGCCAGCTCCATTCAGCCCTCGCCGAACTTTAAGAGTTGATAAATTTATTATCTGTGGCGATTAGGGCCGCTGGCCCCCATCACCTCCTTGAAGCTGAAGGGTCTGAGAGCAAAAAAGAAGAAGAAGAAAAAGAAAGGAAAGAAAGGATCGCAAGTGGCAGCATGATGAAGGAATCTCTTTTTTGTCTTCTTTTTTTTTTCAGTGTCTCTTAATTTCTCTTCCCTCACTCCAGGACTAGGCTCCCATAGCAATGAGCCTTCTAATTGCAATACTAATGCGCTCGAAACCTCCGATTCTAAATGAACCAAGGCAGAAAATTGATTTCATGCTGTGACAGTTTATATATCGCTGCCAGAAGACAAGTGGCCCGCTAAATGAGAACTGTACCTTCTAATTTTGCTTGGTAGCAAAAAAAAAAAAAAAAAAAAAAAGAAGAAAATATTTGCTCGGGGCTCTTTGGCCGCCGCAGAAAAGTCACGCAGCAATACTTCTCGGGATCATACAAAAGCAAAATTCCACTAATCGACTAATGACGAGGCGAGACGAAGGCTTTGTCCGTTTAACAGGTTGTAATGACATGTGAGTTAAACGGGGGCCGGTCCAGCGAAATAAGTGCTACGTGCTCCGATGAGCTTTGTTAGCTGGACGCTCACACCCACTCGAGCAGCTACAAAGGGTGCAGTGGTTTGGGACAAATCTCACACACCCTTCAGCACATGGACAAACAATTTTATTAGCTCCATTCAGCCAACCACTTGCCTGCACCATGTTTGATTTTCTCTTTTTTTTACTACCAAGAGCTACCAAAAAACAAATCGGGGCGTGCCATGAGACAATGTCCATGTGCGCTTGCTCAGATTGCTGCTGTGATGATTCGAGAGTAAATTGGACCCTCAAAGCCCATGTGTTGATATCCTTGTAAATTGGGGAGCCATTTCTGGGACACCGATATTACATTTAGAAATGCTGTTTAAAAGGAAACATAAAAGACATACAATATCATAATAAGCTATTTTAAATAAATATATATTAAGAGCAGAAAACAGCATTTTTGCCTGTTTCTGTACACTATAACTATACCTATTAGTTTTGCATTAATGTCTAAATCATAAAATGTTTTTTTTTAATTATTATTATTATTATTATTATTATTATTATTATTTATTTATTTATTTTTCCTCAACCCTATTTTCTGGACAGTTTTATACCTATGACATTTTTTGGAATATTCCATAAGTCATATTTCAAATCAAATCAAATTTCTATTTGTCATATATATACATTCATACAGTGTACGATGATGTAGTGAAATGCTTGTTACAACTGTCCAACATGTAAATTAAAATAGAAATACGATATAAAAAATTTTATTAATTAAAAAAAAAGTATAAAAGTATATTAAATGTATAAAGTATAACTATAAAGTAATATATAAAGTTATTTTAACAGGAAGCTGCATCAAATGAATTTCCAAGAGATCACAGAAAAATCAAGAAAAAACATAATATATGTAAATTATCTATAGTGTTTACTACATATTCAATTATATTACAAATATTTTAAATATTTAAAATCCTTTTTTTTTTTTTTTTTTTTTAACTCTTTTAAAACTCAAATGCAACCTGTTATTGAGGGACCACAATAATGGTGGTGGCTTAGTGGACTTGTCAATTTAAATCCCAGCCACTTGTCAATTTAAATCCCAGCCACATTAAGCTCCTGGGCCCCTGAGCAAGGCCCCCTAACCCCATAGCTGCTCAGTTGTATGAATACAACAAATGTAAGTTGCTCTGGATAATGGAGTCTGCCAAATGCCGTAAATGCTTTGTTAGACTAAATAGCAAAAGCCATTGGATTTTTAACAGTTACAAGGACTAAATTTTATTTATAATAAATAGACATTCAGTGCCACCCAGATGAAGAGTTCCTCTCGGTTCCTTTCAACGTTCCTACCACCTCAGTGAGTTTTCTCCTCGCTATGGAGACCACTGGTTTGCTCATTAGGGATAAACTATTAGGCACTAAACTTTTAAATTCCAGTATAGTTTTATAACTTGTTTATCTCTGTTAAGCTGCTTTGAGACAAAATCCACTGTTATTAAACTGAATAAAATTGAATTAAATGGTGGCCCCAGTTATGGAATCGCCTGACTACTGAGCAACAAACAACCATAACCCAATCAAACCTAACAAAACATGGCTAGAACACCAGTTTAAATCACATAAATATACGCCATATTCACAAAGAATCTCCTGCAATAAGCACTGCCTCGAATTCAATTGACTGTGAAGTGTGTGTGTGTGTGAGTGTGTGAGTCATTATGTATAATTTGAGCGAACGCATGGACAAATGTGTGTACAGAGCTTTCAATCATCTTTATGAGCCTCCTTTCATGTGTAAAAGAGAGCGTAGAGGAGACTGACACTTAATCCTTATGTAAAGTGTAGATGCCAGGATTTTGACAAATAAGACGTCTTCATCTGTAAACACTGATTCATATCCAACTACGGTGATTGTGGGACCAAAATAGTGAAATTGGAAGCTCGATATACATGGTTCGATGTTAACTGGAAAAGCGATATTAGCTCATTTATAAGCTGCAAATTGGAATTTTGTGGCAAATAAAGCTCAAAATCTTTTTTATATAACAATAAAAATAAAAATAAGGTTCCCCTCCTCTCAAAGAAATACCTGATAAGAGCAGACTCTTTAAAAAAGACTGTTGCAACCCAAAAATATATAGCAGGTTTGAATAAACTCGAGTTTATATTATTAATTAATTAAGCCTTTATTTGTCACTTTGTCACATATACATTACATCACAGTGAAATTCGTTCTTCACATATCCCTGCTTGCTCAGAAGTTGGGGACAGTGCGCAGGGTCAGCGATGATACGGCGCCTTTGGAGCATAGAGGGTTAAGGGCCTTGCTCAAGGGCCCAAGAGTGGCAGCTTGGCGATACTAGGGCTTGAACCCCCGACCTTCTGATTAGTAACCCAGCACATAACATAGCTGCTCAGATTTATGAATAAAATAAATGTAAGTCGCTTTGGATAACGGTGTTCGACAAATAACATACATTTTATATAAATATATATATATTTCCCCCTCACATTTCAGCAAGCATTTTAGTATAATCTTCTCAACCTTGGATATATTTTACAGTAGTCAATTGCAGCTCGTACAGCAGTACACATTTATTGTCCTCTAAAAATAACTCAACATACAGTCATTATTGTCTAAATAACTGCCAACAAAAGTGAGTACACCCTAATTAATAACAGCTGTATGTCTTTTAATAACTATGCAAAGTCACATGCCCTTTTCATCATGTTCATGTTTTTGTCTGCTCGACAGAACCATATACATTTGTGTATCTTGTATTAGAGCAGTCAAATGTGGTGCTTTGAGTCCAATTCTCTCATACTGACCACCGGATGTTCAACATGGCACCTCATTGGAAAGACTCTCTAAAGATTTGAGAATTAGAATTGTTGCTCTCCACAAAGATGGCCTAGGTTAAGATTGGTCATACAGAGGCCTCAAAAGAAAGCCTGAAAACAGTTTGCTGAAGACAATCTGTCCAAGAGCATGAATTAAGAATAAGGTGGAGGTGGAGAAGTGCCATGTAGCTAACATCCAGCAGTTCTGTGATGTTATTGAAGAGGATCCAAGCAACAACCTGTGCAGCTCTGGTGAATTCCATGCCCAGGAGAATTAAGGCAGTGCTACATAACAATGGTGCTCACACAAAATATTAACACTTTGGACACAGTTTTGACATGGCTGTATGTTTAGTTCTTTTTAGAGGACAGTAAACCTGTACAAGCTGCACATTGACTACTCTAAAATATATCCAATTTTCATTTCTACAGTATTTTCCCTTGAGAAGATTTACTAAAATGGTTGCTAAAATGTGAGGGGTGTACTCACTTTTGTGAGATATAAATTTATAAATACACACACAGAATTTCCAAAAGCATTCCAGTTTAGGACTATTTCCTTTACAAAACATCTTTTCTACACATGCTTAATACATGTTTCCTTCTCCTCTGGGCCTTTAATTGGCCAGTGCACAAGGGACAGAGTGGTGTCAGAGCCGCTGGGACGTTCACCTTTCTACAGCAATAACAAAATAAGCTATTGTCTCGCAGATAGCACCTTTAATTAGCGCAGCCACATTTCCCGACACCAGCTCTTTCTCATTAGAACCGTGAGAGACTAAGGGCCAATCAGAAGCTGTGGCCTTGGGGTGTCCCGGTCTAACACGATTAAGATAATGTGTGTAGAGGGATGATTTGCCTCATTTGCCTGGTCAGTGTTACACTCTCACCCTGGCTAACAGTTCTTGATGGGCGGCAAGTGTGTGTGTGGGGGGGTGTGCGTGTGGGTTTGTATATGTGGGCGAGTGACAAATGTTCGCAGGATGAGGTGAAAAATTCTGATGTGGTGGGAATAAAAAGAAAAAAAAAATCTTCACAGAAAAAAATGTTCTCCTGATTATGGTCCATCTGACTGAAAAATATTTTCTATAAAACCCATGTTAATAAATCATCAGAATTAGTAGCACCATTCTTTGCATGTATTCCACAAATTTGTATAATCCATTTAAAATCTATTGTTCTAGAAATGATATTTGTAAAGGATTTCAGATTAAACTGTACAATAGGAAACCTCATAATGATAGTAATAATAGCTTGTATATGTGTATGCATGTGTATTCACTTGTTGCTGCCCCTCCCTGCGAGGCCAGTGGGCATATAATCTTGTCTTTTATGGATATCTCATTCTGGTCAGGACTAATGTGGCAAAACAAGTAGATGGATCCCTCAGGTATTTCTCCTAAAGCCAGGGAGAGGATAAATAAGACCAGCTTACAACAGTTATCAAAATTTGGAAAATGCTCAAGTCCGTATAGACAAACTTGGCACGGTCTTATTCAAGTGACTTTAAACTGTATTTATTGTTTTAACATGCATAAACTGTATTATTTAAAATTGAAAGAGAATTTATTTGTTTAACACTTAAACTTTATTATACTTTTATTAACATGCATACAATCATTTAAAGTTCAAGTGATACACTATATGGACAAAAGCATTGGGACACCTGACCTTTTCTGCCATATGTAGTTACTTGGAAACTTGGAAACCCAAACCTGTTCATTACTGTACATAAATATATATTTTTTTCTAGTATCTGTACTTTACTGAAGTATTTCAATTTAGGGAGACTTTTACTTTAACTTCACTACATTTCAAAGTCAAATATCTTGGAAGAAACTACTGACTCGCCACAGCACCGGCACGATTATTATTATTTGCACGAGTTTTTTGAAGTAGTTGAAAAGACTCATTGACTTGATGCATTAATATAATTTTAGTTCAAGATTGACTCATTAATATCATTCTATTAAGAGATGATGATTGGTGTGCTAAGAGTTACATTAGAGTCTTTTCACATAAACTGAGTTGAATAAGAAAAAGGTTTTGTAACAAAAATGATAATTAATCATAGTACTTTGGATACTTAAGTACAAAAGTACTATGATTAAAACTATGAGTAAAAGTTTAAACGGAGCACTTTCACATTAACTAGACTATTATTTAGTACTTAAGTGCACGGTTTGTTTACTTCGTCCATCACTGCCTGTTTGTAAGCAAGAGGCCAAGCTGTATTCTCTTTGGTCTCCAATTTTATTTATTTTATTCATGTCAGATGTTGCTCACACCAATCTAGCTAATTTTCTATGTTGAAAAATATCACACACTTCTTCTGATTTGTACCCTACCCCAGGCAAAAAGTCTGCTGCTTAAAATACGGTTTTGCCAATGCCTTTGAATAAGAATAATAATAATAAAGGCGAAGAGTTCTCGGCTACTGACATAAACATGCGATGCATTCCCTTTGCAACAATGCAGAGGACCTTTTCCAGGCCCATATCTATACAGCGTCTCCTTCCTGGTCCGTGCAAAGGAATGAAGCTTCTGTCAGAGATGCCCCAGCATCCTACAGCAATGCCCTCCCAGGCCTATTTGTATGGAAAACAGAGGTTACGCCTTGACCCCACCCTCTATCAATCAAAACACTCACAATGCTTCTCCATCTGTCTGCTGGTTCGCAGTAGTATTGCGCCTCCATCCTGCGTCCTGTGAATGAGAGGGCCAAAGCAGAGTGCTGAGTCTCGACTGACACCCTCCCAACCACACACAAACACACACATACACACACACCCTCCACCAGTGGCTAATGCTCTGGGGGGCCATTAAAATCAGCAACATCACAAGCAGTAATGACGAGCAGAAGATCCACTTCCTCTCTCTTTTTTAATGCCGTGACTCTTTATGCATCTCTGTGTGACACCGGCACTGCACGGATACTCCGCCGCTTCCTCAGTAACCCCACGCCGTGACCTTCACAGCCCCCAGACGCCAATCTGGGGGATAACAGCAAACAAAACGTTGTATCTTCAGTGATCAGGCGTGGGAGGAATCAAAGACGGCATTGTGGAAAAAATAAAAAAGCCAAATAGGGCAATCAGAGTAGCAATTCATTGTTTAATTGTCAGTCTGTTGTCAGATGATTAACACGGATAAACTATTTGAAGTAGGCAAACTTTCTGTCCGCTTCAACGGAGGCTCAATAGATTTAAAAGAATCAGCCAATTTAAAAAAATGAAAATGAACAGGTACTGCACATCAATGCTAATAAGCTAATAAATAGCTAATAAGATCCTTATCACAGCAGCTCTGACTGCTTCAACTCAGGACGGACAAATGGCATAATCAGTTATAGCTAAATTATATTGTGATAAGCCTTTTCTATGCTTTTTCGTTCTCAACCCTGAAAAAAAAGAGAGAAAGATTTCAATTTGACGTCTCCTTGAAAAACAAAAAACCTCTGTCTGCCTCCGCGGCACTTTGCCCTCAAACTCATTGATTGCTCAACTGTCTGCCACTCAATGATAAAACGTGCCACCCGAAAGCACGGCTCCCCCGTTTCTCCCACGATCTCCCTCTTTTGTCTCCGAAATGGTGTAATTTCAGAGATTGAAGTCGTTGCTGGTGGCTTCATCTCCTGCTCTGACAACAATAGCCCGGGAATGCTTTCAGCAATGATGGATAAATTGCCGGGTAGTAAAATATTATATCTAAGGTAGGTGATGGGGCACCATCGATGGCGTCGCTCTCTCCATCAGTCTCATGGCAGCCGAGGTAATTATAGTCTGTTAGTCTGTCTCTCGCGCTCTCCTTCTCGGCATGGGAGAAGCCTCTGCTGTTTGTCACCAGCTCATCTACGGGAGCAATAGGACAGTAATGGTTCCAATTAACATCTGTTGCCTGACTGGCATTTTCAAAGGCAGAGACAAGCCCCGACAGTGACCTTTCTATGATTATTGACCTAAAAAAAAAAAAAAAAGTCCCATAATTAACTGTCCGTCCAAACCCACATTCCAATGGCTACAATACTAATAATAGGTGCTTTAATTTTGGAGAAAACTGGAACTGTACTGGAATTCTGTTTATTCTGAATTATCACTATATTCACTTGATCTATATTATTTATTTTTAGCAATTCCATTTTGGTACCATGCATTTCACCAAAACAGACAAAGCAGAACCACTGGGGAAAGTGGTTGCTCAGTGGTTAAGTCTCTGGGTTACTAGACGGTTGGGGGGGTTCAAGCCTGAGTATTGACTAGTTGCAGCTCTTGGGCCCTTGAGCAAGGCCCTTAATCCTCTGTGCTCCAGGGCGCTATATCATTACTGACCCTGAACTCTTACCCCAGCTTCCTAACACAGGATATGTGACGAAAGAATTTCACTGTGCTGTAATGCACATGTGACAAGTATAAAGACTTCAACCAAGATCTCTCATTATGTAATAAATACAGCACTTGGGGACATGTGTTTATGGGAAATTAATCAACGACAGGCTGGTGTAGTGTGCTCTGATGCAGAGTTAATGATATTTCTCTGAAGTGTTTTATTCCACTTACAACAACATCATAATTCTCTATCAATGTATAGTTACATTCTGAACCGTCTTAGTTCCTGTACCACTTACATTATAACAGTCAGGTATAAACAGTTCCATCATTAGCCAGAAAGTTTACATATACAGCTTTTGGCAGATACCTCTATCCAGAGCAATTTACAATTGAGCAGCACGGGGTTAAGGGCTTTGCCCAAGGGCCACACAGTGGCAGCTTGGTGGTGCTGGGATTTGAATTTGTGACCTTCTGATCCAGAGTCCAATGCCTTAACCACTGAGCTAGCACTTCCATATGGGGCTTGCTCAAGGGCACAACAGGACAGCTTTGCAGTGATGGGCTTGAATCCCTTACTTTCTGATCAGTAACCCAGAGCCTTAACTGTTACACCACGGCCTAATGTAGGGGCGTCCAATCTTTTCCACAAAGGGCTGGTGTGAGTGCAGGTTGTCACACCAAATTCTGCCTGTTTATATCTACTGATTTTCATTTTCAATGGCTATCAGGTGTGGCCCTTGATTGGCTGAAATGAAAACCTGCATCCACACCGGCCCTTTGTGGAAAAGATTGGACACCCTTTGTCTAATGCCTTAATCTCTAATATCGAGCTCAAAATCCTCATTATAAGTCCTGACAATTGAAATACAATACTTTATCAGTAATGTACATGTAATTTCTTTTAAAAGAATCATTACTAAAATGTTTAATCAATTGCTGAAAGCTTGGCTGAAGGGACTCTTTATTTTCAAAACCCCCTGAAGTATGTTAAGTATCCACTGTGGCAATGAATTTAAAAAGCACCTGTGCTCACTAGGAGAACAGTCAGGACACCACCCACTGTAGGCCCGTTGCACCCATACACCCAAACCCAAGCCACGCAGGGACGAGAGATCCCCCCTCTCTTCAATTTGTCCTTCCAAGGATTGTCTTTTATTGATGACTTTCTAGGTCAGCGACCCTGAGTGCTTTTCAAAGGATCTAAAAGGCACCCAGATGGGCCAGCTCAAGAAGGAGCCTATTGTCGCCGACTTTCTATAGTGTCTTACAAATGAAATGCGCAGGAGCCATTAGCCCTCAGTGGATTGTTTTATGGGCTGGGTGCCCCTCTCATGGGGGGTAATGATGACAGTGCAGGCCACAGATCAGTCATCTCAACAATTGCAGCGAAGCCCCCTTTCTTAAGACAAGAGGCTTTCGCTTCTCTTCTTTTGCTGTTGCTTTTCACTGGGAATAAACTCCTGGTTAGGTTCACAATGGAGAGCCAAGATGTTGCAAGTTTGGTAAGCTGTGGTGACAGAGCAAACAATCTGTTCCTCCACCTTCAAACTGTGACTGGGTGCACCAGTTCGGGGAATATTCAAGCTCCATGTGAATCATTAACCAACACATGAAGTGCAAATGGACTTCATGACGGCACGTTCAAAAATAACGACTCACCACTGTAATAAAATCTCTTTTACACATGCCTTGTTTTAAGACTCTTTGTGACATCCTAAAAGATCTCAGAGATGTCCATACCGGCCAAGAAGAGAGCTGTTGTCATAGTATTACATAGCATAATTTTTTTCTTGTAGCGCCAGACCTTGGGCAGGTAAAGCCTCAACTGCATTTCCTTAAGGGACAGGAAAAGGCAGGTGTCAGCTTTCCACCTCATCCACCCTGATCTATGTGCAAACTCCCCAACTGTTGGCTATGTGAGCTCAGCAGATAAGCTTTGACTAACCCTGACATCACCTTATTGAATTAGGCTGTTTGTGTAAGCGGCCACCAGGGATGAAGCCTCCACCTTCTCTTCTCAACTGTTGACAGGTGGGAAAGAAGTCAACTCTACCTCAGAGGAAATTAGCGAGCAAGATCATTCAGGTGCCAGCTGGGTTTTGATTATGAATGATTTTGATGAAGTTTGTTTGACAGCTCTTTGTTACAACAACAAAAAAAAAACCCCGAATTTCATTTTTTAAAAAGTGTGTTAAAAATATTTTGATTGGCGTATCTGTATTTAGAGTTCAGACTCGGAACTTCCATATCACCCTGCTAGGTTCCCACCTTCGTTCCTTTCACACATGGCCATAAGTTTCAGTCAGTGTTTATTCCTATTGATGTGTTGACTTTGATTAGTTGATTGCTGATCTTGATATTTATAGTGAATTCTATTTAAAATAAATGTGAGGGCAGCAGCATGGCAAGTCCATGTTGCCAGTCTTTACAGCTTGTGGCCAACCTGTCAATTAGTTTGGAGGTTGAAATTACTTAAGTTTTATTACAGATTTCACTCAACTTTATACCTCTAAATGACAAGCTGTAATAAGAAAAATGGATTCTGACAGCGTTATTTTTGCCACCACTTGTTCTAGTGCTCTGTGAAGGTCTGACTCTTCAGTCGGTAAACACTGTCAAGAGAAATTAAGTTTAAAGGAAAACACGAATCATTCCCTCAGAACTCAACGAATGACATTCGAATATCAATTCAGTCTCAAGAAGATCAAGTGAATAGTTTGTTACAACCCACCCTTAATTGTTTTATAAATATTATAACTTCAATGTGGTAGGCTTTGTACAGGCTTATAAAAGTCCAATCTGGCCAATTTGGCAAAGTCCCCCCCGCACTTATCATACAAAACAGTATTTTTACTGACTGTCTTCCACTGCATTTGTTTGATTATCATATGTAATTCGTGAGTTGGGGCTAAGGGACTGAGGGACCTATAATCCTCTTTGGCTGGCAGCTGCCTGTACCTCTCTTTCCATGTTTTGCTAATTTGGGTCTGTGATGTGGTACACTTGTTCAGCGCTGATTGTTATCAACAGCTCAAACACTGGGGGGGAAATGGGACCAATCTGAGTGGGGAGCCTGGTACATGGTTCCAAGTCCTATCTTGGCAAATTTGCATAAGAGGCAGGGGGCTCTGATATGAGATAAGCAGGTGACGCACATTTTGCGATCACAGGCCGTGACCTTAATCGAGAGCGGGTTTGTGGGGACCAGGGGTGTTGATCGGCATCTAAAGAAGATAAAGTGTTTATTAGACAAACGGATTAGACATGTGTTTTATTTATGAGGTAACCCTCTTGGGTGGATATCATACTCAGCAATGAATAAATGTTGTTAATGATCAAATGCATGATTAAAGATTTTTTGCTCAGCAGAGGATAATGAATTAGCACAACAATTTCCCAGCTGGGTCACTCTTGTCCTTTTTGTTTCTTTTCAAAACACATCTTTTTGCAACTGGGTATACTTGCCTGGGTCTTGGCTTAAATTCGCCTCCAATCCAAGAGGGCCAAAAACGAATGTTAACACAGCAACAATAACCTTCTCTCTGACCAGCAGTAAAACCCATGGTACCAAACGGTGAGGTTAGGGCTTGAAGGCCACTGAGTAGGGCATTGTTTAATGCCAGTAGGTGTGTTTTCAATTCAGGACCCCCTGCCTCTAAGCTTTTACAGTTCCCTAGATTTCCCACAGTGCTGGAGTGGCCAACGAGCTCGCACTGTACTCAGACTCACAGTTATTTAGCAGAACCTTCAACTCTGCAATCCTGCCCTTGTTTATCGATCCCATCCCACTTACTGACTCAGCCATTTTCTGTCAAACTGCAGTACATCAAAAGGCTCTGCTACACTTCTGACCCATACTCCTGTCTAAACAATATATTGGAATATTGAGGTAGATCTGAAATGGAGAGAGGTGGATGACAGGATTCCTGAGTGAAAGGCAAGAGCCTCTCTGCAGGATGCTTCACGATTGGCATCTGTGGTATTCCTTGAACAAAAACGCTCTTCCAGCATCTTTTCACACCACCCATCACTCTAGCTTCCTCTGCAAGGCGCACTTCAGTCATTCCTGAGCAAGGAATCTGGAGGTTGGAAAGTTTCTCATTGACATTTCTATCCATAGGCCACAATGGCAACTTTTCTTCAAGCACATCCTGACATTCCAACTCTACTACCAAAAATTCACCCCTTTTGTGGGCTTTCTTTGTTACTTACACATCAACGAGTGGTCTTCATTTGCACACCGTTGTTGACTCAGAAATTTAGAAACAGTCTCACTTAAAATGCAACTCTTGGGGCGGTAGTCAGAACACAAGCAGAGCACTAGATTTAACCCATCATATGTGGGAACATGTAGGCCGATCAAGACCTAGCAAGCGATAAATCCTTGCCTGCAAATGGCCAGCATGTCCATCTGATCTGAATTTTTTGAATCCTGTTTGATTTCTTTCCCCTCCAAGGACCCTCACCCAATCTACGATTTAGACCATCTAATAGCGATCGGGCAACGGAGCTCCATCCTGCCACATATGGATCCTCCCTTGATATCATTCAGCCAGCGTGTAATCTTATTATGCAAAGTCTTAATCCGTACCCATGTCCCAATGCCCCAATGCCCCAAGGGTCGCAATATTGTGATATCAAGGTGCCAGGAGGTCATGTTGTGTGATCCCTTTTCGATTCTTTTTGAGGAGATGAGGGACTTAAAGAACCGTCCCAAGAGCCCTACAAACTGGATTGAGAAATAGAGAAAGACAGAGATACCGAAAAAAGATATAGCAGGTGTAGACCTGCTGCATTTTTTTGAAGGATGAGATTGACACACTGTCTCCAGCAAGGATTAGACTTGATTTGAAGCAGTGGGATTTTTCCAGCAGACACATTATTGGACAGGGGAATAAGAGGCCACCAGCATGGCGAAATTGGATCAGGATTGGCGTTCGCTGCGAGTCAGCGGTGGCAGCTAAAACAGCAGCCGCCTCACCAATTTCTCTCTCCTTTCAGGTGGAGCCACCTCCAGTGACTTGGAAAGAGAGAGGATGGGAAGAAAAGGAGGGGTAAAGAGAAATAGAAGAGTTAGAGAGAGAGAGAGAGAGAGAGAGCAAGAAAGAGAAAGAGTGGTGGGGGTGATAATTTTAAGGTCTGTGTGGTTTAGCAGCAATGTAATGAGATTAAGTGTAACACCTTTGCTAGTGAAAAAAAAAAAAAAGCCACCTGGTGCTGTTACGGGCGGAGAAAGAGAGGGCACTAATCCGTTCCCATCTCTGGGACATCATTCAGAAAGGCTGCGAGTGATTTCCGCTCTGCGAGCCTCTAGTTAATTCCATCACCAGGCGAGACAAGAGAGAGAAAATAAAGGGAGCTCATTATCCATAACCAAAGCCTCCCAAAACACACAGACATCATTCCAAAGTTCAAAGAGAAGTTAGGGATCATTCTGTTCAGAGTTAATAATAAATGGGGAAAAAAAAAAAAAGAGTAGTCATGCTAGTTCAATTATTTGAACCAGTTTTCCAGATGAATTTGTGTGTACAGTAAAAGCTTAAAATGATCTTGTCATCATCCAAGTAAAGAAATTATTAGTTATAGTAATATTTTGCTAATTAATTACAAAAGTAATTTCATAATTTTTTGATCAACCAGGTTGTTCATTGCCATCAATTTGGGCTTCGTTACATACCACAAGACGGATTAGTGAAGAGAAAATTGGCATACAAACTTCCAGTCAAAGGAACTGTGTAATTTTAATAGTTTTTATTTTGCATCAAGTGGAAGTCCAAAACCAAACAACAAAATGTAAATCTTTCTGAAAAGCTTTTAGGGGTCAAAATCTGTGATTTACACAGATGACACATGCTAATTTCAGTGACACCTAGGCTTCTTATTCTAAGCTAAAGGCTGCACCGATTGCTGGCTTAAAAAATTTCCAGTGGCATGAAGGACTAAAATATTATGTAAAAATATAGCATAAGGTGTGTAGAAAAAACTTTGGAAGAAATCTCTATTACTGCCAATACTTCATATATGAACACACATCTTTTAGACCTATGCTTACTGGTAATTACACTCAGGTTTCTTATAGTCTTTGTGAAATCAACCCACGTCCCACTGGAAATTCAAATACTCAAACTGTCAAGATGACCTATTCTTATAGTAGGTTGGGAAAACCTGATAAGGTGATAATAAAAATAAATACAATATTTGGACAAATCTTAGCACAAGGAGCAATAAATTTAACATTATAATGTGTTATTACTAAAAAGTTAGATCTGTGAAAATCATTAGATTTTTTAGAAAACATTCAACATCAGGGTGTTATCTGAAACTCAGTAGTGCCAGACCACATCCCACCTCCCAATCACAGATTATTTCCTTATAACAGCCTTCCCTGTTGTTCCATAACACAACAAGCTCTGCTTAAACCCATTCCATAGAACCGCTAATCAGCAGGAGAACGCATGGCCAGTAGCCAAGTCAAATCTGGGCCTTCTAGTCTTAAGTAAGATTAAACCTCAGAGTAACCATCCTTCAGATTTACAGTTAATAGACGATAATGCGCGAGTGGCCCCCCGGGATGTGAGGCTACAAAACAACCTTGGCCTCGCAAGTCGCAGGAAGCCTCTGTGTGCTATTCTGAATGACATGAGAACATTTAGAAGCAGACACATGGGGGCTTTTCCAGTGATGGGGTCAACATAATGAACACAAGGGAGGGTGTAGGGTGGGTGTGTGTATATGGAAGGAGGGAGGGGAGGCGTCTGCATGATTAACAATCTGGGGTTATTTTTAAGTCAGGTCCGGGCAGGTCTGGGCTTGCAGGGTGTAGGTGGGGGGAAGGGGGCACTCCAGGGCCTGTGGGCATCTCTGGGCTCTAGTGACGTTGAGTACAATGGGGACACGGTCACAGAGAGACTCCCCTCTAGCAACTGCTTTCACAACAAACGGGTAAATAGGCTCTTAAAGCTGAACGTTGTAGCTTTTACCCGGTAACAAGGCATGGTTTTATATGGCAGCACTGAAGGGTTTGCTGGGGTGGCAGCGATGCTGGTTTTATGAGAAAGATGAATGTGCCTTCAGGCTCTGGTACGAGAGGGGTTCGAATACAGGGTTGCCAAGTCTCGTCAAAATCTCTGGCCACCGGAAGTTTTACTTACTCTGCATAGTGAAAAAAGGTCACTGTGGAGTAGGCACATTTTAATTCACAGTATCTATAAAATACATTTGTGTCATTTGCACTTATTGCATTTGGCAGTAAGTCTAATCTAAAGTCTCTTACATTTACATTTATACTGAAGGGTAAGGGGTCTTGGTAAAGGGCTCAACATTGGCTGCTTGGAAGTGCTGAGATTTGAGCTCGCAGCCTTCCAATCAGTTCGGTCTCCGGTCTCCAATTCTGAACTCAACGTGGCCAATCCATTATTTACTCACATAATCTCATTTTCCTCTTCTTAGTCTCCTTCTATTTTTAAGTTTAAGAAGCATTTCAAAGGAATATTACTAGCCTCAGAACTTCATTTGAACATGCTCTCATAAAGAGACTTTTCTTTTAGCCTCTGCTTGATTAAATGAAATCCCGAACAAAGGACATCCCAGGACCGGCTCAGTCTACCCATAACCTTATTTTTTAAACCTATTGAAATTCGCTTTAAAAATAAAAACTCTGGCAACCCTGCTGATATTTCGAGGAAGTTAAAATCGTCTCTGGGTTGACGATGAATGTTGCAAAGGTGACAGTTTGATTTTAATGCTATCAAATCAAACCTATCACTCTCTCCAGTTTTTTCGCTGACTAACACACACACATACACACACACACACAGGTTCAGGATTGTACTGGGGGCTGTTAGTGTTAGTGCCAGTTGAGTGAGCCAGATGATGGGTTGGGCAGTAAACCTCTGGCTCTCTGACACAGTGTCTAACATAAACAAAGAAACAATGAGAGTGCAAGCACAGGGCCGCCTGCAATCCGTCGTCCCCCATCAGCCAAACCAGCTTGCAACACATGCTTTTCAGGACACAGTTAAACATATGCATCACATGTCATTTTAATAATAGATTAAAAAAAAATGTCCCACAATTATTCCACAAAGAAAAAATTATTTGCTTTTATTGGAGAAAATACAAATGTTACGCAAAAAGGCACAAAAAAATAATAATACATCTGGTTCTCTATTGCTTACCTTTCGCTAGTTATTACATGGCTAGTACATAAACATGAGTGGGATTCGAGGTCATCCAAAGCAAACTCTAATCAATACTGGCTGTAACAGGTTTTAGCTTTAGGGTATATATTTTTAACATCCTTACATGCACAGGAACATTGTGTGACTCAAATGCCCAAAATATGTCAATGAGAATAGCTCTGTTTTAAATAAACAGATAAGAAATTAATAAATCATTAATAAATAGCAACTCGAAATAATCAGAGGTCCAAAAGTACTACCTTGATACTCCAACACTCATTTCACGGGAATATGACTCTCGGTTTCTTCTCATTAGTCAGCAAGGAATATTGAATCGGCATGCCGGAGACTCCTTCTGATCTTCAGGGCTAACTTTGATGCTTGGTTGAACAGAGGACGCGTAGTCTTTTGACACAGCAGTACAAAGGAAAAGCCGTCCAAACGCGATTCTTGCCAACTAACTGAATGGATTGGGAAATAAGTTGTTTGCACAACGCTAAAGTTTTCTATAGTACAAATGTATTTGACTCAAATTATAAAAAAGTACTTGAAATCACAAAAAAACAAGATGGTTTCGATTTTTTGGGGATTTAAGGCTCTTTTGTAGTTTGTCATTAGGAAAGAAGCACCTGCTGGTTCCTGCGACAACCAACTTTTGTGAGACTAACGCCCGTGATCCAGGAAACACAATTACATTTGTTCTCTCGGCCTAAAACAGGGGAGCCATTTTGAAAGCTGGAATATGAACTGCAAGTGGGAGGAGGGCCGTGCTTTTGTCTGCCCCAGATTACGGTCGAGTTCAAGGAGAGAGCAGGAGGAGGGAGAATGTAAAGAAAAGTTCATTAAAAGAAAAAGAGTGGCTTTCCATCCCCCCTCCTTCTCCTCCACCACCTTCCTTCCTTCCTTCCTTCGAGCATCGGGCTTGCTTTTGAAGGAAACGCTTTGCAGGCTTACCTGTGAAGTGAATGGAAGATCACCAGTTCTCACTTGAGTTTAAGGTTACTGCTGCTATTCTCTCACTCACACACACACACACACACACACACACACACACACACACACACACACAATGGCACACCGGGATTTCCACACCCCAAACGACGTGAGAAAAGGTGTCGAGCATCGAGGTCAGACTGGGTTATTTTCACCTGCTGATGTACTACACCTTTCGCTACACCATTTTTTTTTACTGAGAAATGATGAAAACTTCATATGGAAATAATGGAACATATCTTCCATTTTAATATTCCATTTGCAAGAAAAAAATGGCAGATTTTGCGTCCATCCAGAGAGTGAAGACCGGATACACTTACGCCATGTGAACATTAATAGGTTTTCGTTTAAAAACAAACAATTTTCCATCCATCCACAGTGATACGGCGTCTTTGGACTAAAACGTAGCTTTTAGAAAACGCTCTCCAAAATGGACGAATGTGAAAACGTTTTTCTTTTGCGTCGCAATTAGCAACTTCAAACCACCTTAAGGAAAATTTTGAAAATAGTCAAGTGGACAAAACTGCAAGAAAAGAAATGTATTAAGTTACAGAGGAATAAGGAGAGTTTACATGACTATTTTTTATTATTATCAAGACATGTCATGAACCAAATTGACGCTACAGGTTGTTTTAATTTGCCGCTAGATAACATTAACGAGAAAACATGGCTTTAAACGTGTCACGGATTGACGGAAAACTTCAGACGGGTATTTTCTGTGCGCGTCAATTTTTGACTGTCGTACAGTCTGACATTATGACAACTGAGATCCTACTGTGTGACATGGAACAATCGCAAAGGACTGTAAAAATTAGACGCTCCACGAGGCTACAGTCTGGTCTAGAAAGAAATCAGCCCTAATCTCACTTCTGTGTGTCTATTGGTGAATCTTGGATTCCACAACAATCCAAATATTCTCCGATATAATGGAAAGATGCTAAAAATGAAATTATAATCTTGTTTTTTGTCTTTGGAAAACCCATTTGCACCAGCTCTACCAAGTGCTGACAGAACGACAACTTCTCGAGTTCCTCACGCCGGTGGTTCTTTGTATCACCTTGCACCCGAGTCTTGATCGAAAGCTTGCACGTTCATCTGCGAATCAAACATTTCAGGCAATATAATAAAGAAATACTGTATAATTATTTCACCTACATATTAATATCAAGGCCCAATGAAAAGTTGAGATTTTCACAAATATACTACAAACATGTCAGTCACTGGCTTGCTATTTGTTCTACGTACATGTATTGGGCAAAGGGGGGATGTTGGGATGTTGGGGTTGGGGGTGTTGGGTGGACAGCATACTTAATTAGAGCTTTGACAAGCCCACTCTCTAAAAGTGATGAGATTATCCCTAATTGATGTCAGTATGGATTAGGGTTCGGTCCGCTGCAGGCCCACTGGCAGGTCCGGATTCAGGAGGGGACGCTGATGAAAAGCACTTTTTTTATTCCGCTCAAGCCGCTTTTTCTGCGAGAGGACAGATTTTTACCGAACAGCCTAATGACTGCGTTTGAAGTCTTAATCAACCCGTGACCTTGTTCCTTCAAACTCCACGGATCCCCTTGAATATTATGAGGAGGGAAAATTGAAAGAAAAGACAAAACAAAACAAATCCAAATTGCTTCTGCAAACAAAATGCTGAGACAGTTTGTGACTTCGTTCCAAAACGTATTTATTTACAAGTAAAGTTGAAAAGGGTTGTTGAGCTATGTAAGTACACAGCTGGGAGAAGGCATGAAGAGCTTGGAGGAAATAACCAGAGGGCTGTTAGAAAAGAGAATAACATGACCCAATTCCTAACTAGAAATACATGAGAATTGAAGTGTCGGCTCATCAAAAAATAAATAAATAAATAAAATGTCCTTAAATTTAAGTGAATGTAATTAATGAAATGATTTCTGGATGGGGGGTTGCCTTGGGTTTCAGGAGATGTGACAGAATTTCAAAATTAGTTATGAACTTTGAGGATGGATTTGGACTGTAATTAATATAACCAGTCAACTACAATGGCTCAGGATCATGAACGGTTCTGCATCTAAGCACTTAATACTGAACAGTACACTTCAACAATGATGGAACTGTAATGGCATTCGGTGCCACCCAGATGAGGATGAGGAGTCTGGTTCCTCTCAAGGTTTCAGTCACAACTCTCTCGCTTATTAGGGATAAAGACAGGGAGGTGGTATCTCAGTGGTTAAAGCTCTGGGTTACTGATCAGTAGGATGTGGGTTTAAGCCCCAGTATTGCAAAGTTGCCACTTTTGGGGCCCTTAACAAGGCCCTTAACCCTCTGTGCTCCGGTAACGTGGCCGACTCTGCGCACTTGACCCCAGCTTCCTACATCGCTGGCATATGTGAAAAAACAACAATGTATGTAACAATTTATTCAATGTATTAAAAAAAGGTTTTGTGTGAATATTCACCACAAAATGTTTACATTTATAAAAACCAGATTATTACTATATCGATAGCTATACTCAATCATTCAAAAATAAGAATTCAAAATAATACAATTGTATAAAATTTGACAAAATCTATCACTCAGCGCTACATTTGTGTATCGGATAATGAGCTCTGAATAAAGAGCGACACTGAAACACCAGGTTGACGAGTTCATTGCGCCGAGGGGAAAAAGAATTCCTTCGCTTACATCATGTAGCTCTCTTCACTTCGATGCTGAGGGAACACGTGTCGCAGCACACGACGGCGCCCTCGTCACCCTCTGCGTCCTCCTTCTCCAGGAGAAACTCGCCACCACAGCGGCAGCTGTACGAGTAACACTCATTCTCTGGAACGGAGGTGAGATATCGATTAGAGCGCTGCAGTCTTCAAAGGGTGCCAAAAGTCAATGTCAATGTGAAGCTCGGGTCTGCCGAGAGCACTTTCTTATCTGGTATAGAGCCAGTGGAAATAGGCCCTCGATGTGCACTCTATATATATATATATATATATATATATATATATATATATATATATATATATATATATATATGTAATGAATGAGTGTTTTAATGGTGTAACAGTTTCTACGTTGTATGGTGTTTAATAGTCAGGCACTTTTACCCAATGTGGCACTGTCATGATGAAAACAAAAATGTACACTATATTTGGACTTTTCAGTCCAAAATGTTCATACAGTAAAGAAAGACAATATTGATACATTAAACTCATTCCAAACAGCTTGCCAATGAAATGAAATGAAATAGCTATAAGAAATTTACGCAAAAGAATTGAAACAATATTAACAGTATTGAAAAAGAAATAAAACGATTTTAAATTGGAAAATTTACCGATGTATCCATTTGGGTTTTTCAGTATGTGAAACACGTTCTCGAAAAAACTGCTACACAACTGTTCTTTATCGCTGTTTTCAAAGCAAAATCGTTACCAAATTGCTACCAAAGGAGGAGAACGAGATAAACCGAAAGCTTCATGACGCCTCTGATTCAAATCTACTTTCGATTCTGATTTCGGACTCGTTGTTGGTGTAGAATCCATAATGATCTCAGATGTTGAGCTAATTTACAGTACGAGTTGCTCAGGAGCTCCTGGTTCCACGAGTCCACCTGACTGTATAAGACCGTAGAAAGATCATTACTTATAATCACACACTCCGGTGCTCATGACATTTGTCACTCTCCGGTGTTTGTAATGTTTTAATGATCTATAAAATCACCCAGATTAAGATGGGTTCATCTTTTGAGTCTGGTTCCTCTCAGGGTTTCTTCCTCATTCCATCCAAGGGAGTTTTTCCTTACCACAGTTGCACCAGGGGTTAAATACACATCAATTTAAAAAGAAGTGGAGTTTGTTCTATAATTCTTACATTTTGTAAAGCTGCTTCGAGACAATGTCGATTGTGAAAAGCGCTAATAAAACCGAGTTGAGTTGAATACTTAATGTTTGTTTACCAACATTCACATTATAAAAGTAAATAAACTCATTGAGGATACATAATCATGAATAATATTATTACAACAAGCAATACTCAAGTGCTTATAGCACCACTATACCTCCATAATAATCTGATAGCCAGATATATAAACCTTGGAAGCACTGAAATCGTAGCTATCTTGATCTCCATTTCTCCAACAAGCTTCATATCTGATAGCCGGATATCAGCAGTATGTTTAACTGGATACTCTTGGTTTCCTTTGTTCCGGTCAAGGCTTTGGGATGCTCCAGGGAGCAGTGCAGACCTGAGCTACCTGATCTCGGCTTGAATAGCTTAACACAACGCTACTGTTTGCCATTAGATTCTGTACTATATCTTTTATTGTTAAAAATGATAACCATTACACTAGATGGACAAAAGTATTGGAACACCTAACGTTTCCAGCCATGTGCGGTTCTTTCCCAAACTGTTACCACCAAATTGGAGGCACACACTTGTATGGGATTTTGGATGAACGTTAACTAGGAGACTTAAAACCTGTTCCAGCATGAAAAACCAATCTGAATAAAGATCTGCTTTACATGGTTTGGAGATCTTGTGGTCTTGCTATAGAGCTATGAACCCTATTGAACAGCTTCAGGATGAACTGACTGCACCCGAGGCCTCCTCACCTCACCTACATCAGTACCTGACTTTACTAACACCCTTGTGGATGAATGAGCGCAAATCTCCACAGAATCTAGTGGAACATCTTCCCAGAACAGTGGATGCTGTTTGTACAGCATATATATATATATTTCACATTTCTCATGTAGTTTTACTCACCGCTGTCCCAGTTCATGTCCTCCAGCGTAATGCAGGCGTCCAGCGGCCAGCTTTGTTTCAGTTCATATGCTACACACAAACACAAACACACACACAGGATTATAGGCCTGAACCTTTCCTAGAACTCAGTCTGCTAATTAAAGTTTGAGAGCACAAAAACGTCTGCATATATAATTCTAATAGAAAAGAAAGCGACCTGATGGCTTACAGTTGCTTTGGAGCATTTCTCTAATCATTCTTAATATTTGCAAACCAGTAGGTGCATTTCTCAGAACAATTAGTACAAACGGAGCAACACGACGGATTACCTGCAGAAGCCTGTAGGATTTGTGTCAACTGCCATTTTATTTCCTTTTGCCGTTGTTCACAAACAAGATCGTCAAAATGTTTTGTCATGTTGTCATTTATGACGTCGCACGGTTTCAGTGTTCCCTGATGTAAACTGCGGTTTGGATCGCAAAGACTGAAAATGCACAAGGCTGAATTTCTTGTGTATGGCGTCTATGAATTCAAACAGCACAAATGTACACATTAGTGTACGTGGGAATATTGATTGCAAAAGACCGGACCGGATTCGCACTTTTAGTGCACTGTACTGGTGTTTATTCATTTCCTGGTTGCTCATAAATTTTCAGAAATTGCGATTCTGTGTTTTGCGTCCGTCTCTCGCCAATCGCATCTACGCAATTCATCAGTTCGAGACACATTTACAAAAACTAAAAAGTGTAATCGAAATTTAACATTCACAACAGGTTTAACCATTTTGCATTCAATGACTCAAGCAAAGAACTGATGCCTACATGTTTTGGGGGGTTAATACTATTTAAATAAAAACCAGTATAATATACACTATATGGAGAAAAGTATTGGGACACCTGACTTTCCCAGCCATGTGGTTCTTTCCCAGACTGTAATCGTAAAGCTGAAGGCACACAATTGTACAGGACGTCTTTGGATGCAGTAGCATGAAAGTTTCCCTTCTCCTGACCCAAACCTGTTCCAGCATGACAATGTGCACAAAAGCCAGCTCCATGAAGATATGCTTTGAATGGGTTGGAGTGGAAGATCTCCTGCTATAAAGCACCAACCATATTGGGATGAATTGGGATGCCGACTGCACCCCAGGCCTCCTTACCTCACCTACTTGACTTGACTAACACCCTTGTGTCTGAATGAGAACAAATCTTCAGAAAATCTAATGGAACATCTCAACAATGACATACATATATAGATGATCGGGTGTCTGCAAATTTTTGGCAACATGACAAACAATTGATAATGTAGAAAAACAAGACAATTGTAAACAACCAATTAAATAAAATGTACCAAAGCATTCGCAATTTGTAGTTTTGAGAATTTCCTTTCTGATCTGAGAAACGCTCCAAAGCATCTGAATGCAGACTATCCAAAACATAACACTCAGGGGCATGCTGTTTTAGGAAGATAATCAGCTTCAGGGTAGTAACGCATCACAATTTGCCATTTACATAGCATTTGATTTATATCAGAAGCACCATGGCACAGCTGGCAAACTGTTCCTGCTTCATAATCTCTGTGTAACTGGAGTGACCAAAGGAACTGCATAGTTCTTCTTTTAAAATCCCTGAGTTCCTCAAAAGTTTATGAAATTTTGCAATGAAGAGCATTAGAGGAACATACCTACCATGCCTGTGTCATTCAAACACCCAAAACAAAGAGAAGAAAGAGAAGGGAAAAAAAAGCCACAGGACCGAACCAGAAGCACCAACAGAATCCCCGGAGGCTCCACCAAAAAAAAAAAAAAAAAGAGCTGTCACAAAATCTGAATATATATTAATGGTGTGAAAGATAGTGTCTTGAATATGAAAATATGAAACATGACAATTAATTGTCACAGGAGCCAAAAAAAACGAAAAAAAAAAAAAAAAAACGAGAAAAAACGAAATCCTGATATGTAACACGTCCTGGGAAGAAAAAAAAAAAAAACCCTCAGCCGTTGTGAGAGAACGGTAATTAGCACGTCCTGTGCCACTTTTCAACATGTTTGCCTTTAATTAGCCCGGAGAGTGCCCTGAGCGCGCCATTACAGTTTGGGCTGCATCTCATTTTTAAAATACGGCAAAGAAATTTGCACCATTAATTCCCGGGTCGTCAAAAAAAAAAAAAAAAAAAATGGTTGGAAGGGGCAGAGGAAAAAAAAAAAAAAAAAAAAAAAAAAAAAAAAAAAAAAAAACTTGTCGAACAAAAGGCTCGACGGAAATGTATTTCACGTGTACGGCGCTCGAATTAGTGAAACGTACTCGTTAAGCCGTCAAGGCACCGTGCATATTTATCACCGCCGATATACGAAGAGCGTAATGATGAATGTATGGATCAAGGCATGATCGAGGCCAGGCATTTTTCCAAACAAAAGCTCACAATCTCAATGTCTGAATGAACTTGTATCAACTTTTTCACTTCCTTTTCTGCAGGACACGTTTTAGTCACTCTAGCAGGTGCCACAAGATATGTTGGCGCCGATACTTGCGAATATTGTCGTCAAACAATCGCACCATTCCCAGATATTTCTGTGGGTTTGGCTATAAGTGCCATTATGAAGAAAAATTTAACTAAACCCTTTGGGGCCAGATGTTATGAGGAAATTTCTCTGACATGATGGTGTGATATAGCCAAACTATCCATCCCTCTATCCATCCATCCATCTATCGTTTATCCACATATTATATGGACAAAGGTTTGTGGACACCCAACCTTAAAATTGGTATGTCCTTCTTTTTAAACATCCCATTCCACACTTAGTCCAAGTTTTCTCTTATAATAACAGCCACTCTTCTGGGAAGATGTTCCACTAGATTTCTTTTGGAGATTTGCACTCATTCAGCCACAAGGGTGTTAGTAAAATCAGGTACTGATGTGGGAGAGGTGAGGACGCATGGGCTCCAGTCAGCGTTCACATTCATCCCAAAGGTGTTTAATTGGGTTTATAGCTCTATAGCAGGCCACTCAAGATCTTCCAACTCCAACCCAGGTGAACAATATGTTCATGGAGCTGGCTTTGTGCACAGGGGCATGGTCAAGTTTGGGTCTCCCAGTTTCAGATCATCCAAACAAACCCCACCAGAAAAGCAAAAACAAAAGCTTTACAAAGTGCTGACACTGGAGACGCCTTCCATATCAACATTACATAGAATTCAAACAGCATATTAATGATGACTTTTTACACACATACGAGCCTTTGTGAATTAGCTGTTACTATGGGAACGCTTACTGCTATGAACCTATGGCTTAAAGTGAACAGAGCTTCTGGTATACAAAATAAATCCACACCTTCTAGCCAATCAGAATTGCAAAATCAACAAAGATTTTAAACAGTAAATATTGATAATTAAGAAAAAACAGTACTTGTGGAGGTTTACGTTGTTTTTGGTGGTTGGCTTGCGTCATCTCGCTAGCTTAGTCTGTAGATAGTGTCAGCAAATAGCTAAACAAGCACTATGTTTATGATTTTAATAAATTAGCTATTTAATACAACCCTAGCAAGAATAATCTTTCGGTTTACAAACTTTATAATTGAAAAGAACATCAGGGCGAACTCTAACCCTCCCTCAACTTTTCAGCTCAACAGAATTGATAGTGAATCCACGAGGGATGGTAAGATTCAGCAATTCGCATCTGTGCATCGGTATAAAAGGCGCTGCGATGTGATGCATCGATAAAAAAAATAAAATAAAAGTGTGCATCGGATACATATTTGCTTCGGTTAAAACGGATTTATTTATATCTGATTATTAGTAGATGTGCTCTACTTTTATTATTTCTTTCACCGCTGCTGCTACGTGAATGTGACGTATCGCAACACTACGGAGACCCAGGCGTGTACTGAGCGTCGCATAGAATACAGATTAACATGGCAGAGGTAGAGCTGCGTCTTACTGGAGACAGAACAGGAGAAGTAAGGCTGGTTTTATTTTATAATTTTTCTTTGTGCACTACAAGGGCATGTTTGTGAAAGGGCCATGCGTTAGAATGAACTATCTGTACCGTATTGAATTGCGAAGCATCATATTGTTTCCATAGAATGGAATTGCATTGAATTGTGTTGCGTTAAGTATGTATGTATCGTAGGCTATGAATCGAGATGCAAATCTAGGGTTATCATTGGCCTCAGTTATGGAGATGCACGTCACTAGTATCCACACAAAAGCAGTTGATTGGTCAACACACAAAAATACGCTTAAAAAATGTGTCATTCGAGTAAATGACAATGCAGTACATCTTCGGTACACTAGGTGGCATCAATCAAGGAACGTTTCTAAGCTAATCGTGACAGATCTGTGGACAAGAGAGAGAGAGAGAGAGAGAGAGAGAGAGAGAGAGAGAGAGAGAGACCATTAAACTCCAATAAGAGGTTTGATGGTACAGCGGTGTCGGCGTGGGTCCACGCAGGTCACCGAGTTCTGGTTCTGGATGAGAGCGATCGTAATAAATGGGCCCGAAGAGCAGCGCTGTCACAGCTAGTGTTTATTTAGCAGTGAGATGATGCTGACAGCTAAAACGATTAGTCATTACGAAGAATGAGTGCGCAAGAGCCTGAGATAAAAAAAAGAAAAAAGAAGGGCGCTGGCCGAGCAAACTGTTTCGACTAAACACAAACCAAACACGAGCGCACAAACGATAACAAAGAAACACACAGGCCTTGCAGTACAAAATTTCTGTCAGTACTAGTACTTATTTCAAAATAAGTATAATATTAATATCTTGGGCAGTTATGTGCAATCATTTCAGTGCAATAGTAACAATAATAATAGTAATAATTGTTACATGTGCAATAACTTGTACAACTATCATTGTAGTGACTTTTTCTGCTGCTACACATTTCATGCAGCATGTCAATAAAATTGGAAATTCATTCATTGTACAGCATCTAAACTAAATATATAACAACAACTGTGAGCAACTGCAACCCAACAAATTCCCTGTGGGAACAATAAAGTATTCTGATTTTGATTCTGAAAATACGCTATTTAGCCAAAAGTAAGTGGACTCCTTAACAACACACTGATATATAGTTCTGTGCCCAACCTTTTACCACAAAGATTGAAGCACACAATTGTATATAACGTCTATACACCAACCAGGCAGAACATTATGACCACCAATCAAGCATAACATTGGTGACTAATGGAGCATTAACAGCATTTACTTCTTCAGCAATGTGAGCTACAGGAGCTCGTCTGTTGGACCAGCCTTCGCTCCCCATGTGCATCAATGAGCCTCGGAGGCCAATGACCCTGTCACTGCTTCACCACTGTTCCTTCCTTGGACCGCTTTTGATAGAAACTGATTACTGCAGACCAGGAACATCCCACAAGAGCTTTAGTTTTGGAGATGCTCTGACCCAGTCGTGTATACGTCACAATTTTGTCAAACTCGCTCAAATCCTTACGTTCGCCCATTTTTCCTGCTTCTAAAATCAACTTTGAGGACAAAATGTTCACTTGCTGCTTAATAAATATATGCACCCAGTAACAGGTGCCATGATGAAGAGATCATCAGTGCTATTCAACTCACCGCTCATAATGTTATAATGCCATAATGTTACGCCTGAAGGGTGTATGTGCTGTAACTCTACAATTTCGCTTTCACTTAGTCTACAAGACCCAAATCTGTTGCAGCATGATGATGCCCCCAAGCACAAAGTGAGCTTCATGAAGACGATGGTATGTAAAGGTATGTAGTTGGAACAACTGTAGTGTCCACCGCAAAGCCCTGACCTTCACATCTCCACTGAACACCTTTGGAATAAACACAAAGTGGAGTCTCCTCATCTGCGCACCATCAGTGTCTGATCTCATTAATGTTCTTGTAGCTAAATTAGGGTTTCTGCAGGTTTCACCAAGTCGAATTTAAGACTTTTTAAGACCTTTTAAAGACCATTAAGAATGAAATTTAAGAGGTATATCACATCATCAAAAACACACAAATACGTTGTTAGCAGCCGGCCTTAACCGAGCCCTAAATACATTTTTGCTAAACTTGCACTTCTCCATAGCTGAAAAATAAAATCTGTTTTACGTCTATGGTACAGTACAAGACAGATTTGTACCAATAACAGAAAGCTGATTGGCTGGTGCATATTGGTCTCATTTGTAGTTGCAATTATATTCGGGCTAGCGAAAGAACTACAACAACCACGGAAACAAACGAACAAAAAAAATAAACATTGAACATCAGAAAAATTGAGACCCGTTTTAAAGAAACGGCAAATTTAAGACTTTTCAAGGCCTAAAATTTTGATCTTGTTATTTATTTATTTATTTTACACTTTTAAGACTGCGGAATCCTCTAAATGATCAAAAATTGCCAAAATCTGGTGGAAAGCGGAAACCCAGAAGAGTGGAACTCATTATTATCAGCAAAGGAGGAATGCATTTGGAAACTGATGTTCAACAAATACATTTTTACAAGTTTACTGTGATATCTTCAACTGGTAGGCTTTCATATTTGAGCTAAAGTTATATACCCATTAGCTAAAGTTTATTACCCATTGCTTATGTTTGCTATAACCTTACTGGGTAAAACGTCCCACTTTATAACTGATCATAATTTGTGACTTCTTAATCGAATACAATTTTCTATTTTAATAATTATACCGTCAATAAAAAAAGGTATCTGGCATGATGTGAAAATGTTAGTACAATTTTTCAAAGACTTAAAATATTTCCCCAATTATACAGACGTATATATAAAAAAACTAAATCCTAGACATTAAATAACACGTAATCACATGTTTTAATGCACCACGCCTTCTATCAGCATATAACTAATACTCCGTTCTTTCATATTCTTCTATAAAGAACAGCTCGTTGAAATATTTATGACTGTGTCCTACTTGCAAGACTAAATGAATATTAAATCGGATGAATTTTCTTAGCATTGAAATCGGTGTCAGGCTTAAAGAACAACAATGCGCTCTTCTCCTCGAGCCACTGAAGCTGAGATCAAACGGTTGCTGGTCAATAACTACTCACAATTAGCTGTGAAGCAAACCACTGCAGGCTTCAGTTAGGCCCGGATTAGCACACGCTTTAAGCTCGGATCAATCTGAGCGTTAATTACAGCCGAATCCATCATGCAGTCCCAGAGCTGCAGGAGATTCAATCAGAGTAGTTACTACCTGTAACCTTCACACTAATACCTTAGAGTGGGACAGAGCAATAATGATAATAATACTAACAAAATTGATATTTTATATAAAAATCAAAATTGTTATTTATATAAAAACCATTTTGATAATTATAAAAAGAAAATTCAAAATATATATATATATATATATATATATATATATATATATATATATATAGGGTCACCTGACCTTTCCTGCTACATGTGGTTCTTTTCCAAACTGTTACCACAAATCTGGGGGCACTCTTGTACAGGACGTCTTTAAATGCGCTATAATAACATTTTGCAATTACTTGAACTTACTAGTAATTAATTACTTGAAACCCAAACCTGTTCCAGCATGGCAATGCCCCTGTGCACAAAGTGAGCTCCTTGAAGATCTGGTTTACATGCTTTGGAGAGGAAGATCTTGAGTGGCCTGCTATAGAGCTCTGATCTCATCCCTACTAAACACCTTTCGACTGCACCCCAGGTCTCCTCACCTACATCAGTACCTGCCTTTCATAATTGATTGTGGCTGATGAACACAAATATCCATAAGCACACTCCAAAATCTAGTGGAACATCTTCCCAGAAGAGTGGAGGGAATTATAAGAATACAAGGAACTAAATGTGGAATGCAACGCTGAAAAATCGCATACCACACTTATGACAAGGTGACCCAATACTCTTGGCAATACAGTGTATATAGACACACAGACACACAGACAGACACACAGTGAAAGTGCATAACTTTCTTTAGACTCAAGTCATAGATTGTAGTGTTCTTTTATTTGCTATTGCACTTTAATTTTTAAAAGTGTTCCTTCATTAAAAAACGAGATTTAAACCCTAAAACCCTAACCCTAAACCCTAACCCTTGTCCATATTGAACTACACTGGAATCCCCAGAATATATACACATATATATATATATATATATATATATATATATATATATATATATATA
>JAAIIK010000128.1:1034440-1044485 GCA_014706435.1 Silurus glanis
AAGAATACACACAGACACATACCACCATAACCAAAACAAATCTTTTAAGGAAGGAACATGAACATTATAATTCTGCATTTTAAAAATGTTCATGTTCATTTCTTTAGAATCAGTAAAAGATTTGTTTTGGTTACGTGTGTGTATATGTGTATATATATATATATATATATATATATATATATATATATATATATATCGTCTTTTCTTATTTTTTTTCTTTTCTCAATAGTTTTTATGTGAGGGAAGTGTGGTGAGCCCTGCAGTTGAACAGGGCCCGTTCTAGCCAATTATATTAGGGTTCACTGGTACAAATAATAGGTGGGCGACCAGTAGTAGTGGCCCCAAGAGTTCTCAAATAAAATAAAATCCTAAATCAACAAAAATTTCTTTACAAAACTTCAGTACAAAATCAGAACACTATATACAAAATAATCTTTTTTTCCGTTTGTAGAACTTTTTCCTTTTTTTTTTTTTTTTTTTTTTTTTTGGAAAGATATGTTTCTTTTGTCTCAATCCATTACTTCACCAGACATTATCAATACGTTATATAATCACATTTATTTTTTTGCCACTTTTTATAATAAAATAAAAAAATGTTTTTTGTTTATTGTTCCCTCACTTTATTACTTTATAACCAACAGCAACCCAAAGCTTTATTTGTATTGTTTATCATTTATATCCCAATTTCTTTTTCTTTTGTCTAGTTATTGTTCTGTCTGTCAAACAATGAATCTAGAGCATTAGTCTCCTGTTTCCCTTGGCAAAAATCCTTACAAATGTATCCATGGATAAAGTATTTGTTATTGATTTCTCATGGGCAAACTTGACTGAATTCCTATTTCTTTTATTTAAATTGCTGCCTGCCTAAACTGGGACTAAAACAGTCTCTGATGTGCTACATGCGTATATGCTTCGAAGTGAAAATAGTGGGGGGGGGGGGGGGGGGGGGGGTGAAAAACTATGCTGATTAAATCAAATTTAGATTGGGTGGGAAAGACACGAATTTGGGTGGGCTAAGCCCTGCCCGCTGCTGCCGCCGGCCCTGAGTTGGATGATGGACATCTGGTGGCACCAGAGCGTCTTGGACAGACCTTTGCCCTAGATACCATACATGTAGAGATGAAGGAATGGAGCACTGCTGCTATTCATTAATTACCATCCCCTGATGCAGCAATGACACATGGCAATGGAACTCTTTTGGAATCTGGAGTAAGCACCATTGCTGTGCTGAAGCATTTATACAAACTATTTATACTTATTTCTACAATTTTTTCCCCTTTATTCACAATATATATATTTAAAATTGTTAACATGATTATATGTAAATTGATTGAGGCATGCAATCTAGGTCTAGGTCAAGTTGTAGCTTCATAGCTTGGCTGATGTTCCTACAATGCTGTGCAAGCCAGATTAAATGACTAATTGTTTTTCTCCTGGAAATTTGGCTACTGGAAGCTTTCACTATTCTCCCCAGGGTTTCCTAATCTCCCAAGGGTTCATTTGTTAACGTCTTGGGTCAGAGGTAGTACAGGTAGTACAGGGAGACGCATCCTGATTGTGAGAAGGAAATACACCATGGAAGGGCCTGACATTCACAAAGCACTATGAGCACCATGTACCCACACACACACTTTTACACACTTCTCCATATCGTTTATATCGTTTAATTAAACAGCTATTTGAAATAATAAATTCGACCTATTTATTTGTGGATCTGTGAAAGAGTGTGTACTGTATGTGCAGCATTTCTGAATGTCTGTCTAACAGTAACACACAGATGCTGCCCTGTTAGAACACTTGAACTAGAAAAGCACTAAAAATACAGCAGATTTTATGTTTCAGTTCTCAGCTCACATGACCTGCAGAAGTGGTTATGAATGTGTGTGTGTGTGTGTGTGTGTGTGTGTGAGAGAGAGAGAGAGCGAAAGAAAGAAAGAAAGAAAGAAAGAAAGAAAGAAAGAGAGTGAGAGATCAGGTGCAGCTCAATGTGACCCTCTCCCCAGAGTGAACGTCTCCGCTGCTCTCTCCAAACTTCTTCGCCAGCAAATGCGTGGGTAGCTGGAGACCTGCGATGCCAAGCAACTAATTAAAGACAATCCACACCAGTCCTTTGTTGAGGACTAAAGAACCATAACACAATAAAACAGAAATAACGACAGAACATTTGCTTGTTAAGATGTGGAACATTTCCAGCAGAAATTTGAAATTGATTAGTTCTTATTATTATCTTTCCTAGTATATTGTCAGCTTTCAATATTGGTCAAATCAGAAACTCAAGACTTTTACTCAAATCAAATTGGAATTGGTGATGGAGTAAGTTTTGCAATAAGGTATCTAAACATATACGTTCGAGTTTAAGTATGATTTTCAGGTTCTCTCTAAATCTCTGGTTCGTACCAAGAGCAGCATGACTTGTTTTTGTTCCTCATGTACTGATATGTAACTCAATGATCTTATAATCATCAGAGGTCTATATATGCATTCTTTCTTCTTCTTCTTCTTTCGGCTTCTCCTATTAGGGGTCGCCACAGCGGATCATCTGTCTCCATACCCCCCTGTCCTCTACATCTGCCTCTTTAAAACCAACTACCTGCATGTCCTCCCTCATTACATCCATAAACCTCCTCCTTGGTCTTCCTCTTTTCCTCCTTCCTGGTGGCTCCATCCTCAGCATTCTCCAACCGATATACCTCATGTGCCTCCTCTGCACATGTCCAAACCATCTCAATCTCGCCTCCCTCACCTTGTCTCCAAAACGTCCTACATGCGCTGTCCCTCTAATAAACTCATTTCTAATCCTGTCCATCCTCGTCACTCCCAACGAAAACCTCAACATCTTCAGCTCTGCTACCTCCAGCTCCACCTCCTGTCTTTTACTCAATGCCACTGTCTCTAAACCATACAACATCGCAGGTCTCACAACAGTCCTATAAACTTTCCCTTTCACTCTCACAGATACTCTTCTATCACAAATCACTCCTGCTATCACTCTTCTCCACCCACTCCACCCTGCCTGCACTCTTTTCTTCACTTCTCTAACACACTCTCCATTACTTTGCACTGTTGACCCCAGGTACCTGAACTCCACCACCTTCTCCACCTCTTCTCCCTGCAACCGCACCACTCCACTGCCCTCCCTCTCATTCACACACATGTACTCTGTCTTACTCCTACTGACTTTCATTCCCCTTCTCTCCAGCGCGTACCTCCACCTCTCCAGGCTCTTCTCCACCTTCTCCTTACTATATATGCTATATATGCATTCTTTCTGTTTATATTCTTTTGGATATTTTTCATACATGTCCTAGTGTCTGTTTGACTGATATTCCAGGTTCTGTATTGGAGACTGAACAAGATGTGTGTTGTGTCTAGCTCAGAAACAAACTGAACACTTATGTTTGTCCAAAAATGTGTATATTATTTAGCAAGGTTTTAAAATTTTCCAATGTTCCAAAATTCTAAAACCCATTCAAAAGGATAAGGATGTAATTATTATTATTATTATTATTATTATTATTATTATTATTATTATTATTAGGCTTAAAAAATCTTTAAAAACCACAATCTGACATTAACCAGTTAGTTAACAATCTAGCCAGCATAGTAATGCACAAGCTTAAGGTCATGTCACAGGGTATGTTTTGATATTTTAACATACAGCGCTTGCCAAAAAGTTTGAACACCACTGAGCTACCATGTATAAATGGTAGTAAGTTAAAATCTCCAAGCTGCTACTGCTGGGCCCTTGAGTAAGGCCCTTAACTTCTTAGTTGTGTATGAGATAATTGCTATTTACTATAAATTAAGGCTTTCGCCAAAAGCTGTGAAACTAAAAAAAAATTTTCTGTAATCAACTCTTGGACATTTAGCAACATGTTTTTCTACCGAGAACCTTTTCATTGGCAGCTCTGATGTCCTCATGCTCTTGTTTGTTGTCTTTCGTCTGTTGTCTAACAGGAACAATGCTTACATTTTATTATATAATGTCGAACAAAAAGAGTTGGCACACATCGTATGTGAAGTGTACAGAACCGAGGTGGTAATTAGTATGAAATTCACTCCGAATACTGTTTGCATTACACTTCAGTGCTTCACTCAGGCTGTGTGTGTGTGTGTGTGTGTGTGTGTGTGTGTGTGTCTGCATGCATGAGAGTGTGTGCATGTGTGTGTGTGTGTGTGAGTGTGTGTGTGTGCATGAGAGTGTGCGTGTGTGTGTGTGTGTGTGTGTATGTATATGTGTTTGCCCATTGCCTTTACCCTGGGTGAGGATCCACAGTGCCCCCTGAATGGTCCATTGAAACTCGCTTTATTCTCCACGAGTACCAACCACTTGTAATTCAAGTAGAGTGGGCAGCTTTGTCCCCGATGTCCCGCCATTGTTCCTCGTCGCCATTCGTGCCCTCGGCAAACAGAGTGACCCCGCTGACACCAGCGAGGAGATGAGAGAAAGCAAGCATGGCATGAAGACAAGGAGGAGAAAGAAGACCCGGGGGAAGAAAGGGAAAAACAGTCTCCGTGTCTCGGCCCCCGCCGCAGGAGGACGGAGGAATTCGAGGCCCTGAACCTCTGCCAAGCTTCGCCCTGCTGTCTCAGCCTACATGGGGGGTCCTCGGGTCCGCCATTACAGTTCTGCGAAACATTTTTGGACACGCAGAGTGTTTGCTTTGCAGCAGGACGCTTGCGCCTCCACAGTCTTATACCTGGGACTGCATCGAGCCCGAGAGCATGGCCTAGAGAAAGGCGAGTATGTTTAATCACGGATTAAAGAGTTACATCTCAGCACGACACGCACACTGTACTCAACAGCCAATGCAAATCTCTCACAATGGCCTCCGCCATGCAAAAGGGTAGGAGAGTGTGTTGATGGACAGTTCGTTGGCAGGGTGCCATGGTTTACGCCAGCTCCCCTGCTAACCGGCATTATCCTCGGGGGTGAATTCCCCTCCTCCAGTGTGCTAACCGATAACGTTTGTTTTCCAACGGGAATGCCAACCACATGGGGACCGTCGTCAAAGAGCTTCACAAGGCCCAGACATTTGAGAGGGTTCCATGTGTTTAGACACTTGGCCAAAGCAAGGGTGTTTTCCATTCAATTAAGAGCAAGCAAAGACCAAATAACCCCCTTTATTTCTCCTCAACTTGGGCTCACTTAATTGCACTAAACCAAGCGAGTGGAAGGAACTGCAGTCGAGGTAAATGCTAATAAAGGTGAATATTTTCAGACCAAACATAATCACTTGATTTCAAGCAGACTGACTGCACATATGCTTACCATTCATTTCACACACAGGCCTCAGGCTGGCTTTAGAACATCTCACATGCTTATGGTATAAAGAGACATTCTGTCAAGGTGTCAATCAAAGAAATGAGCTAGGAAGCTGACAAAACTTGAATATTAATTTTGTATGTTTTCTTTTTCTTGTTTTCTTGTTTTTCTTGTTTACGATTTTGAGATGTAAACACCAGAGCCCCATTATATAAATCTTGAAACTACTAATTATATATAAATTAAGCCAAGAGGTGGCATGTTTTTTTTTCTACATACATTTTTTACATTTCTCTCAAGCAGCTAAATTTGCCTGTTAGCTCTTTAATGATTGACAGGCAAATGGTGTTAGCATTGCCTAACTAGTTAGCTATTGAGTGGTTAGCATCACTATAGAAAACATGGTTATTTGAGGAGAACAAATAAACATGTTTTATTTGTTTGTCTAGTTAGGAAGCACCTACTTTTTTTTCCTGGGAATCCCCAAAGCTACACCTAAACCCTAATTTGCATCATACATTATAGGACCAAAAGTTTGTGGGCACCTGACCATAAGATTCATATGTGCTTTTTGAACATCCCTTTCCACATTTAGTCCCCATTTTCTGTTCCTCTGTTCCACTAGATTTTGGAGTGTGTTTGTGTAGATTTAGACTTGTTTAACCACAAGGAGCTCTTAAGCAGGAGCTCTTCCACTCCAGCCTATGTAAAGCCTAATTCAATAAAGCTGGTTTTTGGATTTCCACAAATAGTTTATACATTACTAGTGCAGTTTCCAAGACCGAATGCTAACAAACTTTCTTTAAATTCCCACCATGTCGAGTAAAATGTGACCTCTACGTTGTGAGACGTTAATCTCCGTCGTTAATCTGCTGTTGTAGCATGGAGACAAGCTTAAGTTCAACTTGACATCATGTGGTATTTATAGGTGGTCGCCAGCAAGGCCTGAAACTCCTGCCAGTTCTTGTCATCGACTATTTTTGTCTAGAAAAAAAAACTTGTGGGATTCAAACAGGACGTCATGTGTTTGGTAAATGGACTCCCAAACAAGTGTGGTTTTACCAGAACCAGCTGATTAACTCGCAAGAATGCTTTAACCTTGAAGTATAAATGCAAACTGTATCTTTCACTAGCTGTTAGTGTTGCAACAGTTTATCAAGCTATAGTTATTTCTTAAAAGGACTATCAGTGACTGAAAGCTAACAAGTCATCTAAAACATAGATGAAATATAATATAATATTGTTGAGATTATGTATTTGGTGATCAAACAGTGTCTGTAGACTGGAAAATGTGGGATATTCAACAGGTTAGCTACGAGTCTGAATTATAGATAGAGACTACATTTCCAACAAGCCACTTCACTTCAGTGAACAACATCACATGTTTGTTTCTCATTCACCAATAATTAAACATAATCAAACATTGCACATGCTTGCACACGGTCACCTCTGACTACTCTGTTCTTACATTAATTACATTTCAACCCCATATTTATCACATTTACCTCTTACTGATCGCACCTTAACTCTGCTATGTTTAATGTTTACTCTTTATTTATGTCTAATGTTTACTCTTACTGTTTCACCGTCTATGCACCTTGGGCCATTAGTAAAGACATTTCGTTCTTTTGTAAACTGTGTATGTGGAAGAATGACATTAAAGCTCGAGTTGAGTTGAGTTGAGTTGAGTTTATATAAATTTTTTTATGCAGTGGTTTAGCGGTTAGCACATTTTCTCACACACCTCTGCAGTTAGGATTTTAAATCCTGTCTCTGCCCTGTGTATCGAGTGTTTACACATTCAGGGTTTTCTCTGGGTTTCTCTGTGTACTTTGGTTTCCTTCACTTGCATTATAGGCTGAATTGCATTCCTAAAACGTCCATGTCGTGTAAATGGGTGTGCGAGTATGTGTGTTCAATTGTTCCATCAAATGTGTTGGCACCCTATTCAGTGTTTAATTTTTATGTTGTTTTTTTTGTTTTATTTTATGCTTTTGGCTGGTTTGTCTCTTGTGTTTAACTGCATTGCATTTGATTTCATGAAATGAGCATTTGCTAAATATTCCCAATCGATTTGGAAAAATTTGTCCAACCCTCCATTTTCTATGCTGCTTTTTTTTACGCAGGGGAGCTTGGAGCTTAGGAACCTAGGGCACAAAGCGAGGGAACACTATAGACAGGGTGCCAACACATTACAGGACACAATCACACACATACTCGCACACACATTCACACAATACGGTCATTTTGGGCCGCCGATCAGCCTACAGCGCAAGTCTTTGGACAAGTGGAGGAAACCAAAGTACCCAGAGGAAAAACAGAATGCATGGGGAACATGTAAACACTCGATACACAGGGTAGAAACAGGATTAGAATTTTTAACTGCAGATGAATTTGGCAAAATGTGCTAAACACTAAACCACTACATAAAAAAGATATCTGAAAAAGCTCTGTCATCAAACAAGCCACTGGTGAAATCGGTCTTCTCTTTGGAAGAGTGTCAGCGCACCAGAAGTTGAAAGTAACGCGTTACTGTAATTGAGTAGGTTTTTATGTACTTCTACTTCTACAGTTTTGATAATCTGTAATTTTACTTTTACTTAAGTAAGTTTTGTTTCAAGTATTGTACTACTAAAAGTACATTTTAAATCATATCTGTTACTGAGTTAAAAAAAACTCACAAGAAAGGAAAGTGGAGATGGTCGAGACAGACGCCAGTGATGCGGACCCACCTAAAAGCGAAAAGCCGTCGAATAAAAAAAAAAATTGTTCAATGCCTGCGCTTAATGTCTGAATTCTGGATCAACATTTGCGATCATAAATGATATTTTAACAGAATTTTCTTTTTATGCAAAAGTAAATAACTCACATTGGACTCAAATCATATTCTGTAGTGTTTTTTATCAGTTATTGCGCTTCAATTTTTTAAAGGTGTCCCTTCAATTAAAAGCTAGTTTGATATTTATATCTCCTTGTCCTTTTTGAACTACACTAGAATTCCCCACCCGACCCCCCGCTACTAAAAAAAGTAACTCTGTAAATTTTAATCTGAGTAAATTTTAAATTAGCTGCTTTTTACTTTTACTTGAGTAGGTTTTTAGACTGGTAACTTGTACTTAAGTAAAATTGAATTGAAGTAACAGTACTTTCACTTGAGTAGAATATTGTATTACTCTTTTCACCACTGCATTGCACATTTGCAAACCTAAATGATATATTTTTTTAGAAAATTCTCAGTGTATTATTTAATTACATATGCCAGTATAAAGTGTAAATCCCAACACAAAAGTATTGGGACACCTGAGTTTCCCAGCCATGTGTTTTTTTGCCAAACTGTCACCAAAAATTAAGAGGCACACAATTGTTTGTGCAGGATGTCTTTGGATGTGGTGGCATTGATTTTTTCCTTTACTTGTACTAGGAGACCCGGGGGTTCCCTGGTGGTCTAGTGGTTAGGATGCGGCGCTCTCAACGCTGCGGCCCAGGTTCGATTCCCGGTCAGGGAACCAACCCCATTAGGTCAGCCATTAAGGTTGCACAAGCCAGTGCACTCTTAGTGCCGGTCCCAAGCCCGGATAAATGGGGAGGGTTGCGTTAGAAAGGACATCCAGCGTAAAAACATGTGCCAAATCGAACATGTGGATGATCCGCTGTGGCGACCCCTAATGGGAGAAGCCGAAAGAAAGTTACTTGTACAAGGAGACCCAAACCTGGTCATGGTTTACATGGGTTTGACTGGAAGATCTTGAGTGGCCTGTTATAGAGCTCTGATCTCAACCCTTTTAAAACTTTTGGTATGAACTGGAATGCGGACTGGACCCCAGACCTCCTGGGAGTGTTTTAATGCTTATTTTAAACCATTTTTTCTTTTTTAAAGCCTAGATATGTTTTCTTATTTCAAGAAGTCTTACCAAGTGTAACTATCTTACTGCACTGGCAGATCATTTGACTTGTTTCTAGACTGTATCTTCTTAAATCATGCATTTGTTTCTTTCATTTAGACGGGTATTTTTTGCAGTGCAGCAAATGGGGATGAAATGCGGAATGGGATGTTTAAAAAGCATCAACACTTTGTCCATATAGTAAAATTCTCATGTCAATTATTTGTTATTCATGTAGTCGTGGAGTGGATTCTTTAAAAAAAAATGTGACATTTTAAGGTCCTGGTCCATATATACAGTACAGTATGTAGTGTCAAAATATATTAAATACAGCAATTATATTTGAGTGAGAGCCCTTGTTGTTGTAACAAACATGATAGAAACCCTCAAACTGAAAACAAGAATTGATCAGGAAATGATTTCAAAGCCCAGACTAGCAAGGGTTCACTGCTTTTCCTGCTTAATTCCATGCAAGCATTTTCTGTATTGAGATGTCCCTCTTGGAAAGGGCGGTGCAGGAGTTCACATGCTATTTATCCTGGCCCGGGAGTCAGTAGAAAACGGTGCCATACAGCAGCCATGTTTATTTATGAGCCCATCATTGAGCGCCAAGTTTTGCAGGCCGGAACTTCTGTGCCGCAGCTGTGTTTCCTTGGCTCGCTTTCATTGTGACACGCATGGCTGTTCTGTGAGCATCGGGCGCGTTGGCACGGCCTGGCGTAGCCGTGCGTTCTCGCTCTTTGCTGGATCAGCAAGCTTAACCCAGTGAAATCTGCCGCTAGTGCCATGGGTTTTGACTGATAATCAATCTTGGGTGGGCTGCTCGACAGTTGTCACCGGGACTGGGACAAACACACACACACACACACACACACACACACACACACACACACACACA
>JAAIIK010000128.1:1078372-1090042 GCA_014706435.1 Silurus glanis
GTGTGTGTGTGTGTGTGTGTGTGTGTGTGTGTGTGTGTGTGTGTGTGTGTGTGTGTGTATTTTTCTGCATGGGTCCTTTCATGCATCATCTTTTATCCTCTATATCTTGGATGTTTTCTGTAGTTAAAAGGGACCAAAGAAAATGATCTTTGTGTTTGTGTACCTCTTTAAATACAGCTCTTTGAAATGCTCGAATGCTCGATCCCACTCATCATAGAAATCATAGAGCTGATCAGCTACAGCAGCATCTGATCAATACTCCAAACACAATGCAGTGTGCTGTAGCCCATTTCTCTCCCGCTCGCAATCGGGTGTTCTGCGTAATTGTTTACGCTCCGTAATATCCAATTTGGGTTAAATGACGTGGAAGAGGAGGGCTTGCGGTGAGTTAATAGAGACACGTTGTGTTTGTGTTAGGCTAAAGGTGCACACACGCTAATGTCATGCAAAAACACGCTCGTGCTGGGTGAGGTCAGAGACACCTGCATTCCTGCGTGACCTGCGTCGTGTTGGGCTAACTGTGTATGTGTGTTTGTGTGTGTGTGTGTGTGTGTGTGTGTGTGTGTGTGAGCAGGATTATTAAATGCAAAGAAAAAAGGTGTGATGATTTCTGATTGAATCATGGTCAAAACCAAAGGAATATTCATGCAAATCATTTTCCACAATTTTCCACATAAATCTAAATGAACTGTATCGAACAAGATCTATTTGTTCTGGAAGATGGTAACGGAGGTACAGAATATCTCACCCCCCAAAAAATAATTTCCGTTACGCTGATTGAGTTTATTCTCTGTAATGTAATTTTTAGAGCACTTAAAAAATATAGTCAGCAAGTTAGAGATGTTTAGCTGCCATTCATGTTTACTTCTATGGATATGCTAGCCAAATAGCTACCAAAGTAGAATTATCTATCTATCTATCTATTTATCTATCTATCTATCTATCTATCTATCTATCTATCTATCTATCTATCTATCTATCTATCTATCTATCTATCTATCACTGTCTGCATTTGTTCATTTACATTAATGCTATTTGGAAGACACCCTTATCAAGATCGAAATACTTCGTTACTGTACTTAAATATATTTTTCCGGTATCAGTACTTTACTTCACTATTTTTTTTTTTTTCAGATAACTTTTTACTTTCACTCATGACATTTTTACACAAATATCTGTGCTTTCCACTTCTTACATTTTTAAACCCGGCTTGTTACTTTAGTTTTAATCTATTTGGTGACGTGATCAATATTTTTTCGTCTCATTGAACGCCGTTTTCAGCCCATCAACCTGTTTCTTGTCATTGCGTGGCTTTTTCAGCCTACTGGTTTAGAATTTCACACACCACAGTGAGCAGGGCAGCAGGCAATAAGAAGTTTGTGGTTAACGTGGATGAGACAGAGGGAGTCTGTGATGTAAACATGACGGAGAACAGACGCATTCCTGATCACCTGATCATCATCTTTTCTCTTCTTGTGTTCTATATGGTGGTTGTTTAGTCTGGATACATTCATTAGATAACAACATTTAAAATTATTTTGTATTAATATATTAATATGATGTGAGGTCCAGTTACCAGCATGACACTAAAACAGGTAGTAATGGTTACTTTTTACTTAAGTACAGAGCCCAAGCTTCTTTTCTTTAACTTGAGCAAAAAAGTTTAGTCACTACTTCAACTTTTACCCGAGTATTTTAAAACATGAGTATCTGTACTTTTACTTGAGTGAAAGTAAATCTATCTATCTGTCTATCTATCTATCTGTCTGTCTGTCTGTCTGTCTGTCTGTCTGTCTGTCTGTCTGTCTGGATGGATGGATGGATGGATTGCCAAAAGTATTCACTCACCCATCCAAATCATTGAATTCAGGTGTTCCAATCACTTCCATGGTTATAGGTGTATAAAATCAAGCACCTGGGCATGCAAAACACTTCCACAAACATTTGTAAAAGAATGGGTCGCTCTCAGGAGCTCAGTCAATTTCAGCATGGGACCGTGATGCCATCTGTGCGATAAGTCCAGTCGTGAAATTTCCTCCCTACTAAATATTTCACAGTCAACTGTTAGTGGTATTATAACAAGTGGAATAAATGGAAGAGATTGGCCAGAAACTCAGCCACGAAGTGGTAGGCCACGTAAAATCACAGAGCAGGTCAGCAGATGCTGAGACACATAGTGCACAGAGGTCGCCAACTTTCTGCAGAGTCAATAGCTACATACCTCCAAACTTCATGCGGCCTTCAGATTAGCTCAAGGACAGTACGTAGAGGTCGAGCAGCTGCATCCAAGCCTTACATCACCACGTGCAATGCAAAGCATCGGATGCAATGTAAAGCACGGCACCACTAGACTCTACAGTGGAGACGTTCTCTGGAGTGACGAATCACGCTTTTAATTAGTAAAACTATAAATATATTAGCGCATCTAATGTAGGTATCCACATGAGTAATTTTAGCCAGTGAGTTATCACCTATAATGTCAGTATGTTCATCACATGCCAATATCATCTGGCTTCTGATAAAAGTTTTGTTATAAGCATGTAAAGTCATAATACCTCCAGATCAGAATAGTTTGTTGTTGTGTCTGATGTTGCTGCAGAAATGAATCAATACTTCTAAAACAAAGACCTTTTGTTGTACAAAACTAAAACATCTGACACCAAACATGTTCACAATCAGCTACAATCAGTTAAAGAGAAATCCATGAAATGTAGCAGGTTTAAAGACTCTGGAGGTTGAATCTTTTTTTATCCTGCACCTGGCCCATGGTTGGTCAGACACTGGGGTTGATGATGGAGGGATGGTGTGTTTGGGGGGATTTGGAGGGAGGGGTGCAGTGCATCCAGACCTCCTGAAGAGGATTAGCATCTCCCAGCATGCACAGAGAGGAAGTGGAGAGAACACCTGCCATGGTGTCAATAGAGTGCAGGAAAATCACGGCAATCACTCCCAGCATGCCTCTGTTCAGGGCGGAGGGGCAGGAAGGGGGGCAGAGAGAGAGAGAGAGAGAGAGAGAGAGAGAGAGAGAGAGAGAGAGAGAGATAGAGAGAGAAAAAGAGAGAGAAGAACGTTCACTATTAAAGTGTATGAAACAGACAGAAATGAATAAAAGATATGAATAGAGACAGATATGAAAAGAAGATGAATGGTCAATTTGTTTGGCAGAAAGGTTGGAAAATTAGTTGGAATATGGCATGCACTTGGGACTCAAATACAGGATGTTTTTTTCACTTTCAATAAGCTCCTGAGACAAACATGGGCAAATCTATTTGACCATGAACGTACAGCATTCATTTGTTCATCCTTAGTAAATGCCGAGTAGTGATGGGCCTTTCATGAACGATTCGTTATTTTATCTGAGCTCCGAGTCTTTAATGTGAGTAGTCTCAAAAAGTGTTTTGTAAATTTTTTACTGGATGCACATGAGCAAAGCACCGCTAAATCTCTGTAGGTTATGCACTGGAAACAGAATTGAGTAGTTTAGCTCTTGACTCTTCTAGTCCGAGTCGTTCGTTCTTTTATCATGTAACTCTCATATACGCTATGCAGTGCATTATACAGGAAACCAAACATCTCTAGGTTATGTATGTAAACCTAGTTCCCTGAGGGAACGAGACGCTGCATCACAACGCTTTGGGAACGCTTCCGCGTTGTCCACGCTCAGAATCACGTATGTAATCTGTCCAACAGAAGGTGTGGCGTCTCCAGCGGGGTGACGTCACGACCAGGAAGCTATAAAAAGCACATGGAGTGTGGTAAGGGGACGCAGCATCTTATTCCCTCAGGGAACTAGGGTTACATACGTAACCTAAAGACGTTCCCTTTCAGGAACTGTTGCTGTGTCGCAACGCTTTGGGAACGAGAGTCCAATACCGCCAGACTGACCAGTCCCTGACTAGTGTGTATGGGCACAGCTATGTCGAAGGACAGGGGAGCCAGGAGTGGCACAGAGGTCAAGGTTATAGAACCTGACAAAGGTCAGCGGGGTGGACCAGCCCGCAGCGTCACAGAGGTATTGGAGGGACACTCCAGAGGACCAGGCCTTAGAGGCTGCCACACTCCGGGTCGAGTGCACTCTGACCCCGAACGGAGCAGGGAGACCAGAGGACTCATAGGAAGACGCGATAGTGATCCACCTGCTGAGTGTCTGCTTATTAGCAGGGAGGCCTCTCCTCGGAGGGCCATAGCAGATAAAAAATGTTGCTCCAACTTCCTCCAGGGACTAGTCCTGTGTCCTGTGTAAGTGTTCAGTGCTTGCACCGGACACAGCCTAACAGGTTGTGGGACAACAGAGGGCATCTTGGGGATGTAACCTGCTCTAGGGTGCTGGAAGACACTGGCCATGCCTGCAGTAAACCCCCCCAAAAAAAGGGGGGCCACAGAAAGGGCCTGTAAATTACCTACTCTCCTCAGAGAGCAGATAGCCAGCAGAAGCAGAGAGATGCCTCCAAGAAGCCTCAGCCAGGGGCTCGAAGGGGAGCTCAGATAGAGCCTCTAGCACTATGGCCTGGTCCCACCCAGGCACTCCAGGACACACAGGAGGCTGGTGCCACGAAGAAAACGCGTCAGAAGCGGATCTCTGCCCAGTGATTGCCCTGCGACGGAGCCAACCCTTTTGTGAACTGTACATGCTGGAACTTTAGCACTGAACAGATGGGGCAGTGGACTGGGTCAAATTAGTGCTGAGCACTGGTGAACTCTCTCCAGAGGCGTTCAGGCCACGGAGGTCAGGGAGAACCATAGGGGACAGTGCGACGTCTCTTGAGAAGCGAACAGGTCCACCTGGGCTTTGCCGAATTTCTCCCAGATTTGCTCCACTACATGAGAGTGGAGCCGCCATTCCCTTGGTCTCAACTCCTGTCTCAACAGAGTGTCCATCACTTCGTTCAACCAGGCTAGGGTATATGCTGCTCTCAGGGAGAGGAGCTTCCCTTCGGCCCACAGGAGGATCTGGCACGCCAGCCTGTACAGGGGGTGTGAACCCAGACCCCCCTGGTGGTTGATGTATGAGACCACCAGGGTTTTGTCCAAACGGATCAGCACATGGTGACCTCTGAGGCCTGGGAGGAAATGCTTCAGAGCCAGAAGCACAGGCAGCATCTTTAGGCATCTGATGTGCCATAGTAGATGGGGCCCTTCCCATAGACCTTAGGCTATTATCATAAGCATTACCCGATGACCGGGGACTCCCAGCACGAGGCCTAGAGGTAGGAACTCGGGATCTCTCCAAACATCTAAGGCACGTAGGCATTGCAGCGTGACCTTGATAATACAGAGGGGATTCCTCTTCCTTGAGAATCCTTTGGTCCTGAGCCACCACTGAAGTGCAGGAGGCCAAGTGGAATCACATTGGATGCTGCAGATATGAGCCCGAGCAGTCTCTGGAACTGCTTGACTGTGAGTGTCTGACCTTCCTGACAGCCGTAAGGATGGACGCAATGCAGGCAGGAGAAAGATGCGCACACATAGCAGTTGATTAACATATGACACCTAAATAAGTGGTTCTCTGTACCATACCATACCATACCATCTTCTCCCGCTTATCCGAGGCCGGGTCGCGGGGGCAGCAGTCTAAGCAGAGATGCCCAGACTTCCCTCTCCCTAGACACTTCTTCCAGCTCTTCCGGGGGGACACCGAGGCGTTCCCAGGCCAGCCGGGAGACATAGTCTCTCCAGCGTGTCCTAGGTCTTCCCCGGGGTCTCCTCCCAGTGGGACGCGCCCGGAACACCTTCCCAGGAAGGCGTCCAGGAGGCATCCGGAACAGATGCCCGAGCCACCTCAGCTGACCCCTCTCGATGTGGAGGAGCAGCGGCTCTACTCTGAGCTCCTCCCGAGTGACCGAGCTTCTCACCCTATCTCTAAGGGATCGCCCAGCCACCCTGCGGAGAAAGCTCATTTCGGCCGCCTGTATCCGGGATCTTGTCCTTTCGGTCATGACCCAGAGCTCATGACCATAGGTGAGAGTAGGAACGTAGATTGACCGGTAAATCGAGAGTTTCGCCTTGCGGCTCAGCTCTTTCTTTACCACGACAGACCGGTACATCGACCGCATTACTGCAGAAGATGCACCGATCCGTCTGTCAATCTCCCGTTCCACCCTTCCCTCACTCGTGAACAAAACCCCAAGATACTTAAACTCCTCCACTTGCGGCAGGAACTCTCCACCAACCTGAAGTAAGCAAGCCACCCTTTTCCGACTGAGGACCATGGCCTCGGATTTGGAGGTGCTGATTCTCATCCCAGCCGCTTCACACTCGGCTGCAAACCGTCCCAGTGCGTGCTGAAGGTCCTGGTCTGATGAAGCCAACACGACAACATCATCTGCAAAGAGCAGAGACGAAATCGTGTTGTCACCAAACCGGACACCCTCCGGCCCCTGGCTGCGCCTAGAAATTCTGTCCATAAAAATTATGAACAGAACCGGTGACAAAGGGCAGCCCTGCCGGAGTCCAACATGCACCGGGAACAAGTCTGACTTACTGCCGGCAATGCGAACCAAGCTCCTGCTTCGGTCGTACAGGGACCGGACAGCCCTTAGTAAAGGGCCCCGGACCCCATACTCCGGGAGCACCCTCCACAGGCCGCTGCGAGGGACACAGTCGAATGCCTTTTCCAAATCCACAAAACACATGTGGACTGGTTGGGCAAACTCCCATGAACCCTCCAGCACCCTGTAGAGGGTATAGAGCTGGTCCAGTGTTCCACGGCCTGGACGAAAACCACACTGTTCCTCCTGAATCTGAGGTTCTACTATCGGCCGTATTCTCCTCTCCAGTACCCTGGCATAGACTTTCCCAGGTAGGCTGAGAAGTGTGATCCCCCTATAGTTGGAACACACCCTCCGGTCCCCCTTCTTAAAAAGAGGGACCACCACCCCGGTCTGCCATTCCAGAGGCACTGTCCCCGACCGCCACGCGATGCTGCAGAGGCGTGTCAGCCAAGACAGCCCCACAACATCCAGAGACTTGAGGTACTCAGGGCGGATCTCATCCACCCCCGGTGCCTTGCCACCGAGGAGTTTCTTTACTACCTCGGTGACTTCAGCTTGGGTGATGGACGAGTCCACCTCTGAGCCCTCAGCCTCTGCTTCCTCCATGGAAGACGTGACGGCGGGATTGAGGAGATCCTCGAAGTATTCTTTCCACCGTCCAACGACATCCCCAGTTGAGGTCAACAGCTCCCCACCTCCACTGTAAACAGCATTGGTAGGGCACTGCTTCCCTCTCCTGAGGCGCCGGACGGTTTGCCAGAATCTCTTCGAGGCCAGCCGATAGTCCTTCTCCATGGCCTCACCGAACTCCTCCCAGGCCCGAGTTTTTGCCTCCACAACCACCCGGGCTGCAGTTCGCTTGGCCTGCCGGTACCTGTCGGCTGCCTCAGGAGTCCCACAAGCCAACCAGGCCCGATAGGACTCCTTCTTCAGTTTGACAGCATCCCTTACTTCCGGTTTCCACCACCGGGTTCGGGGATTGCCGCCTCGACAGGCACCGGAGACCTTACGGCCACAGCTCCGAGCGGCCGCTTCGACAATGGAGGTGGAGAACATGGTCCACTCGGACTCAATATCTCCGGCCTCCCTCGGGATCCGGTCAAAGCTCCGCCGGAGGTGGGAGTTGAAGATCTCTCTGACAGGAGACTCGGCCAAACGTTCCCAGCAGACCCTCACAGTACGCTTGGGTCTGCCGAGTCTGTCCAGCTTTCTCCCCCGCCATCGGATCCAACTCACCACCAGGTGGTGATCAGTTGACAGCTCCGCCCCTCTCTTTACCCGAGTGTCCAAGACATACGGCCGCAGGTCAGATGAAACGACCACAAAGTCGATCATCGACCTACGGCCTAGGGTGTCCTGGTGCCACGTGCACTGATGGACACCCTTATGCTTGAACATGGTGTTCGTTATGGACAAACTGTAACTAGCACAGAAGTCCAATAACTGAACACCGCTCGGGTTCAGATCAGGGGGGCCGTTCCTCCCAATCACGCCCCTCCAGGTATCACTGTCGCTGCCCACGTGGGCATTGAAGTCTCCCAGTAGAACGACGGAGTCCCCAGTCGGAGCACTGTCCAGCACCCCTCCCAGAGACCCCAAGAAGGCCGGGTACTCTACACTGCCATTTGGCCCGTAGGCACACACGACAGTGAGAGACCTATCCCCGACCCGTAGGCGCAGGGAAACGACCCTCTCATTCACCGGGGTAAACTCCAACACATGGCGGCTGAGCTGGGGGGCTATAAGCAAACCCACACCAGCCCGCCGCCTTTCACCATGGGCAACTCCAGAGTGGTGAAGAGTCCATCCTCTCTCGAGGAGTGTGGTTCCAGAGCCCAAGCCGTGCGTAGAGGTGATCCCGACTATCTCTAGTCGGAACCTCTCAACCTCACGCACAATCTCAGGCTCCTTCCCCGCCAGCGAGGTGACATTCCACGTCCCTAGGGCTAGCTTCCGTGTCCAGGGATCGGGTTGTCGAGGCCCCCGCCTTCGACTGCTGCCCGATCCTCTCAGCACCGACCCCTTACGGTCCCTCCTGCAGGTGGTGAGCCCACTGGAAGGCGGCCCCACGTCGCTCCTTCGGGCTGAGCCCGGCCGGACCCCATGGGGGAAGGCCCGGCCACCAGGCGCTCGCATACGAGCCCCAACCCCGGGCCTGGCTCCAGGGTGGGGCCCCGGCTGCGCCATACCGGGCGACGTCACGGTCCTTGATCTGTTTTTTCTCATAAGGGTTTTTTTTTTAACCGCTCTTAGTCTGACCCGTCGCCTAGGACCTGTTTGCCTTGGGAGACCCTACCAGGGGCATATAGCCCCGGACAACATAGCTCCTAGGGTCATTCGGGTACTCAAACCCCTCCACCACGTTAAGGTGGCAGTTCAAGGAGGAGAGTGGTTCTCTGTAATGGACAAAAAACACGCTTCTTGCCATTCAGCTGAAACCCCAGCTCCTTCGTGTAAACGAGAACAACATCTCGATGCCGGACCGTTAGCTGCTTTGATCGAGCTAAAATCAACAAATCGTCAAGATAGATCAGAATGCGGATGCCCTGGAGTCTCAGCAGAGCCAGAGCCACATCCATATACTTTGTAAAGGTGCGGGTAAGAGTGCAAGGCCGAACGGAAGGACTCAATATTGGTAAGCTTCGGCCCCGAAAGCAAACCTCAGGAACTTCCTGTGTGAAGGAAGGATAGATACGTGGAAGTAAGCATCCAAAGTGTTGTTGATGCAGCTCCAGTTCCTGAAAAAAAAACTCCTGACTCTAACTTGCCACATCACCCATGGCCTTACTTGACCTCATCATAATTTAAATAGATATCAATCAATGTTTGACTCATTAATATCATTCTATTAATAGATTGGTGTGCTAAAAGTAACATTAGAGTCTTTTTACATAAACTGAGTTGATTAAGCAGAGTCTTGTTCAAAAATTATAATGGGAGCACTTTTACTTTTACTGGAGTAATATTTTACCTAGTGTACTCTACTTTAACGCAAGTACATGGTTTGTGTACTTCATCCACCACTGCTGAACACCATATACTGATTTACCAGAAGCTACTGTAGGCACTAATTGAGACAAGCTCTATGTCCTGGCTCTTATTGTCTGTTTATTGTACTGATTTCTACGTAATGCCTACGTTGAATTGAAAAAAAAAAGTTTCTTCCTCGTGTACTCTCATGGAGTTTTTCCTTGCCACTCGCACTTCTGGTTTGCTCTTTAGAAATCTTGAGCAGCATCTGAATTTCTGTCAAACTTCTTTTCAGAACCAGAATCACTTTATTTTATCAGACTCTACACATATGAAGAGTTTGTCTTGGTTTTTGAAATTGTCTATTGATGAAAATTGTTGTATAAATTATATACATTTTAATTGAACTGATTTGTAAGGCAAAAAACATACAATCTGATTTAAGAAATGTTGAGAATGTTTTTTGTAAAAATATATTTTTAGAAGTATAAAATTTGCAATAATGTACAATACCATCGTGTGTACATGTTGAAGGCGACACTCGACAGAAAGTGAAGAAATTAGCCTCTCGTACATCGCCATTGTGAAGATGTTTTGAATAAGGCTGCATTTACACCGTAGCTCCTTTTCTTTCCGATTTCATGACAATGCTTCTCAAATTGCGGCAAATTCTTTCATCTCAGGCCGGACGGTGTGCTACAGGGATCCGTCCTTTTCTGTAATTGGGCTTGAGGCTGTCTATCTCTGATAGCTCGGCTATAATCAATGGCCTATTATGTGCTTATTTGAATTGTCTCTCGAAATAATGATCCATTGAAGTGAAAAAGTGGGATCATATCACCTCTTGTGCATAACAGCCCGACTCGGCACGCCGGCATTTCACAATCGCTATTATTAAGTCAAGTTTCTCCAACATAATAAATCTTCTGACAACAGTTTGGTCCTCATCGAGGGGACTGTCAGACCTTTGTGAAAGATCATCTTCCCATTCTCCTCTCATTATCTTTCCCCTAACCTGGGTTTTTCTTTCAAACACCTTCTGTCCATCATTAACGCTCGTCTCGGCATGACCCGGACACTTGGGACGTTACATTCAGATGGAGTGCATGAATACGTGTCTTCACTCTGAGTGCAGATGGAATGGACAGGCCGCATGGTTCTTTTGTTCAGAAAGGAAAGGAGGGGGAAAAAAAGAAATAAAGCGTTTTGTTCCGTTTGCGACCCGAGTCAAGTGCTCGACACTTCTGAATGTTTTTTTTTTTATTTTAAGAGTTAATTACAGCACTCAGTCAGGTTCCTTTCCTCTTTTCGAGATTATATTTAGTCAGAATAACTTAATGCTGATCCGATCTCAGTTGAGTAAATGCACCTTTCTGCTGATCTCAGGGCAGTTTTTTACTATTGAACATAACATAGTTCAACTTTTACCTCAGAAATGTTGCACATCATTCAAGGTCAAGTTTTACTACATGTTAAATCTAAACTCAGTAAAGAACTGCTTTTACTTTTTTACTGCTTTTTTCTCTCTCATGAAAAAATACATATATGAATTTTTTTTATTATTTATATAATTATTTTTAGTATATTGACTTTTGTTGCATGTTTTGTCAGCATTTAATGTTTGTTAAACTTTTCTTTGTTGTAAAATGAAATATTTTTTGGGGGGGAAAAGCACAAATCTAGTGTCAGACTCAAATGACAATTTATTTTTAGTTATACTTTTTTTTTTTATAAAGTTATATACTAATAAATACAATATATATATTTTAAAATATTACATTTATTTAAAAATATAACATTAATATCTTTGTATCACACAACTTATTATCTCTGTAAGTTTTACATGCTTCTTAAATTTTATTATGAGTTCATATCAGTTTTATTATAACATAAATTCTGAACCTCTAACCAAGCTGTCATGTAAGATGAGTGAGAGATTAATGAAAGCTCACGTATGTGTATCAGGCAGTGAAATCCAACCTGAAGAGCAGAGTCGTAGTCAAACACAGGTCCAGGTGCCTTACAAACAGGATCCAGTGGGGGCAAGACAGAGACACCAAACCAGGGGAACAAACCAAATCGGCAACGAGATATTGATACAGAATTATAAAAGGCTCAGTAAGTCTAAGAAAAGAATCATAAAGAACGTTAATTCACAGTGTGTGTGTGTGTGTGTGTGTGTGTGTGTGTGTGTGTGTGTGTGTGTGTG
>JAAIIK010000128.1:1139056-1158868 GCA_014706435.1 Silurus glanis
TGTATGGAATACTGAAGTGTATGGAATACTGAAGTATACAGAAGACTGAAGTGTATGGAATAATGAAGTATACAGAATACTGAAGTGTATGGAATACGGAAGTGTATGAAATACTGAGTATACAGAAGACTAAAGTGTATGGAATACTGAAGTATACAGAATACTGAAGTGTATGGAATACTGAAGTATACAGAAGACTGAAGTGTATGGAATACTGAAGTACGCAGAAGACTGAAATGTATGGAATACTGAAGTGCGCAGAAGACTGAGGTATACAGAAGACTTATGGTTTATGGTATATCGAAATGTATGGAATAATGACAAGTAGAGAGTATACAATTTGATGGAATACTGAATTCCACCTCAACAGCCTGGAGGTTCATGAAATTACTGAGGAATTCAAGAACTTTGAGGATGGATTTGGACTGCAGTTAATATCAACAGTCTACTACAATGGCTTAGAACCACAGTTTGCATGAACAGTTTGGCATTTAAGCTTTCTCACTGAAAAGCTCACCTCAACAATGATGGAATTGTAATTAATTGGACATTCGGTGCCTCCCTGATGAGGATGAGGTTCCCTTTTTGTCTGGTTCCATTCAAGGTTTCTTCCTCATGCCATCTAAGGGAGATTTTCCTTGCCACTCACCACTGGCTTGCTCATTAAGGATAAGCTTACAATTATAAATAAAAAACTTATAGGCATTAACCTTATACACTTTTTTAAATACATCATATAATATACAAAATATATCTGCTTTATCTCTGTAAAGCTTTAAAACAATGTCCATTGTAAACAATGCTATAAAAATTGAACATTATCCAAAGACCTTCTATACAATTGTGCACCTCCTTCGTGGTACCAGTTTGGAGAAGAACCAATTGGTGTCCCAAGACACCAGACTTGAGCGATAACTATGACAGTCATTACTCCATTGGGGGAATTGAAATCTCAGTGTTGGACTTCTGATCAGAACTGCCACTGCTGGGCCCCTGAGCAAGGCCCTTAACCCTCAACTGTTCAGTTGTATGAATGAGATAAACGTAAGTAGCTCTGAATAAAGGCATTTGCCAAAAGCTGTAAATGTAAATGTTAATGTAAATTACGCTAACAATAAAAGCACTGGCATAAGACAGACGTGACAAACCAAAGCTGTTTTTATGAAGTTCCGGTTCCTTTCCCAAAGGGTTTGATGTATCCATATGTAATCAATCAGAAACTGGAGCATTTCTGTGTAGTACACTGCTAACACAGAACACACAATGACAAAACACAAAACACATGGGCCGGAACGAATGCTTCGCTCTCTACACACTCGAGCTCGCGAACCAAAGAAGACAGAGTAATGTATGGAACAAAGACATAAAGCAAAGGCACACGGGTCATCAATTACCTTAAAAGGTAGCAGCATTGCACATCTAGATAGACATAAATCAGAGATTGGTGCATTGGTCCCATTTCGAACACGTGCATGGAGCGGAGCAGCATGGAAATATCCTACTTTGTAAAATGAGATCCAGCTGTGTGTTAAGACTTACGTTGAGATATAATAGAACAGATCTCAATCATTCAGGCGGAGGATCCTAAAACAGCATCCTCTTCATCATCGTGGATTATTTGAAATATTTGATCCTGGTTTGTGTGTGCCTGTAAATGCAGCATATTTTCAATTTTCTATATTCTGTGGACAATTCTGTGGGCTGTTGTAATAGTGGACATTGTCTCTAAGAAGCTTTACAGAGGTAAATTAGTTCTAAAGTTATATAATGATGTTTATCCCTAATGAGTGAGCCAGCGGCAACTGTGGCAAGGAAAGGGAAGGACATGAAGAAGAAACTTTGAGAAGAGCCAGACGCCAAAGGGAACCCGTCCTCATCTGGGTGGCACCGATTGTCCTTTCATTACAGTTCCATCATTGTTGAGGTGTTCAGTGATGGGCAGAACTGTTCATGCAACCTGTGGTCCTGAGACATTGTGGTAGACTGTTGATATCAATCAATTATAGACAAAAGTATTTGGGACACCTGATTTTTTTCCAGGAAGGAGGAGAAGGAGAGGAGGAAGACATCTACAGAGACAGCAGGGAAAGGAGAAGTGTAGAATGGAGGTTAGAGTTGGTGCTTTGTGGATGTGGTGAGGGAGGACATGCAGGTAGTTGGTTTGAAAGAGGCAAATGTAGAGGACAGGGGGGTATGGAGACGGATGATCCGCTGTGGCGACCCCTAATTGGAGAAGCCGAAAAAAGAATAAGATGTAGATCTTCACTTAACTTTTACCACAAAGGTGGAAGCACACATTTGTGTAGGATGTCTTTGGATGCGGTAGCATGAAATCACACAAGACCTAAACCTGTTCCAGCATGACAATGCACCTGTGCACAAATCCAGCCCCATGAAGATATGCTTTACATGGGTTGGAGTGAAAGATCTCCTACTATAAAGCTCTGACCTCAATCTTATTGTAATGAATTGAATGCTGACTGCACCCCAGGCCTCACCTCACCTCAGCTACATCATTACCTGACTTTATTTTAACACTGAATGAGCCCAAATCTCCACAAGCACACTCTAAAAAAATCTAGTGGAACATCTTTCCAGAAGAGTGGAGGTTATTATAACTATAACTATAAATGGGGACTAAATGTAATCTGGGATGATGAAAAAGCTAATACATATCTTCTGGTTAGTTGCCCGTATAGTGTGTATGAAAAACACAAAAATAATGAATAATTTGTATACAAAATAGATGATAAAGAAGTGGTAAAAAAAAAAAAAGAAAAAAAAGCAATCTTTTTGCCTGCTAGCTCCAACCTTCCACACAGCCCAGCAGTGAATCACTGCGTCTAGTGATCGAGCAGGACTCCATCCGTCGTCATGGACACGCAGGGTCATGACCCCCGCCGTCTCGCTCCTTGAGCTGACAAATTTCCCACAATCAATAGCAGCTGCCAGGAGAACGCGAGAGGTCACGGTCGCTCGTGTCGACCAGGCAGATTAAATCCAGCCAATGATGGGTAATTAATGGACTTGATCAATCAGAGGTGATGCTAAACGCTGGCACAGTGACAAAATGGCCCACAAATGTCTCCATCTACAGGGGAAGAAAAATCATCTGGGATTTAAAATAAATGTTAAGTGACACATAGGGATGCAAAGTCATGATGTTTACTGATGCTCACCTTATTTGGTTTGAATACCAAACATTTAGCATTGTAGCACTGTTAACTGAACTGAAGTTGGAGGCACACAATTGAATAGGATCATTGGATGCAGTAGCATGAAATTTTCCCTTCACGTAAACTAGGAGACCCAAACCTGTTCCAGCATGACAATGCACCTGTGCATAAACCCTGCACCATGAAGATCTGGTGTACACGGGTTAAAGTGGAAGATCTTGGAGTGGCCTTCTATAGTGGCATACAGTATTGTTCAAAATAATAGCAGTACAATGTGACTAACCAGAATAATCCAGGTTTTTAGTATATTTTTTATTGCTACGTGACAAACAAGTTACCAGTAGGTGCAGTAGATTCTCAGAAAACAAACAAGACCCATCATTCATGATATGCACGCTCGTAAGGCTGTGCAATTGGGCAATTAGTTGAAAGGGGTGTGTTCAAAAAAATAGCAGTGTGGCATTCAATCACTGAGGTCATCAATTTTGTGAAAAAACAGGTGTGAATCAGGTGGCCCCTATTTAAGGATGAAGCCAGCACTTGTTGAACATGCATTTGAAAGCCTGAGGAAAATGGGTCGTTCAAGACATTGTTCAGAAGAACAGCGTACTTTGATTAAAAAGTTGATTGGAGAGGGGAAAACCTATAAAGAGGTGCAAAAAATGATAGGCTGTTCAGCTAAAATTATCTCCAATGCCTTAAAATGGAGAGCAAAACCAGAGCGACGTGGAAGAAAACGGAAGACAACCATCAAAATGGATCGAAGAATCACCAGAATGGCAAAGGCTCAGCCAATGATCAGCTCCAGGATGATCAAAGACAGTCTGGAGTTACCTGTAAGTACTGTGACAGTTAGAAGACGTCTGTGTGAAGCTAATCTATTTTCAAGAATCCCCCGCAAAGTCCCTCTGTTTAAAAAAAGGCATGTGCAGAAGAGGTTACAATTTGCCAAAGAACACATCAGCTGGCCTAAAGAGAAATGGAGGAACATTTTGTGGACTGATGAGAGTAAAATTGTTCTTTTTGGGTCCAAGGGCCACAGACAGTTTGTGAGACGACCCCCAAACTCTGAATTCAAGCCACACTACACAGTGAAGACAGTGAAGCATGGTGGTGCAAGCATCATGATATGGGCATGTTTCTCCTACTATGGTGTTGGGCCTATTTATCGCATACCAGGGATCATGGATCAGTTTGCATATGTCAAAATACTTGAAGAGGTCATGTTGCCTTATGCTGAAGAGGACATGCCCTTGAAATGGTTGTTTCAACAAGACAATGACCCCAAACACACTAGTAAACGAGCAAAGTCTTGGTTCCAAACCAACAAAATTAATGTTATGGAGTGGCCAGCCCAATCCCCGGACCTTAATCCAATCGAGAACTTGTGGGGTGATATCAAAAATGCTGTTTCTGAAGCAAAACCAAGAAATGTAAATGAATTGTGGAATGTTGTTAAAGAATCATGGAGTGGAATAACAGCTGAGAGGTGCCACAAGTTGGTTGACTCCATGCCACACAGATGTGAAGCAGTTTTAAAAAACTGTGGTCATACAACTAAATATTAGTTTAGTGATTCACAGGATTGCTAAATCCTAGAAATAAAAATGTTTGTACAAAATAGTTTTGAGTTTGTACAGTCAATGGCATACACTGCTATTTTTTTGATCACACCCCTTTCAACTAATTGCTCAATTGCACAGCCTTAAGAGCGTGCATATCATGAATGCTGGGTCTTGTTTGTTTTCTGAGAATCTACTGCACCAACTGGTAACTTGTTTGCCACGTAGCAATAAAAAAATATACTAAAAACCTGGATTAATCTGGTTAGTCACATTGTACTGCTATTATTTTGAACAATACTGTATGTGGTTCTTCACCAATCTGTTACCACAAAGTTGGAGACACACAATTGTATAGAATGTCTTTGGCTTACATGGGTTTTAGTGGAAAATCTTGATTGGCCTGCAATAGAGCTCGGACCTCAATCCTATTGAACCTGACTTTACTAACACCCTTGTCACTGAACAAGCACAAATCTTCTCAAGCACACTCCAAAATCTGGTGGAACATCTTCCCAGAAGAGTGGAAGTTATTATAACAGCAAATGGAGACTAAATATGGAATTGAATGTTCAATGTCTCATATCAGTCTATGGTCAGGTCACACTTTTGTCCATATTCAGTTAAATTTTATTTCTATAGCACTTTTAAAGATGGCCATTGTGTCAAAGCAGCTTCACAGAATTTAAGAATTATTAAACAAAATCCACTTATATTTAAATTCATGTGTATTTATTAGGCATGTCGAATCAGATTGGTCGAGTCTCGCCTATAGTCGAATTTAACGCACTGAAAAACAATAAAAAATTCATGTACTGAATGAAATTTGAGCAGAATATACTTTTGAAGAATCTCCCAGATATTGTTAAATATTTAAATCCCTGCCGCCAAGATGCTTCTGTGTCGGTTACAGATCATAGAAAGTAAAACTCAAATCTATCATGGGGTGGTTGGAATTATTCAAAGCTTCTTTCTTTTCTACATTTTTATTGACATTATCATAATAGACAGTGTATTAATTTATTGGTAGCTCTATGTGAAATTAGACATTGAGCACTCCCCGTATAACCAAAATGGCATGATGCTTGTTTCATAACACCGCTGTGAAGATTCAACGAGATTGGTAGTCGAATCAGGCTCCTCCTATCGAAGAATTGAATCTTCGACTATTCGGGGTCACCAATAGTATTCATATATAGATAGTCTAGAATAGTATACTTTCACTGAATTTTCACCAGAAGTACCAACAAAACCGTTTAGCTGTGTAGAAATAACGCATCTAGATTTAACCCTTGTTTACCTAAGGGAAGTGATGCAGCGGCACTTTAGTCCTTTTGTAGTCGGTCCAGATCACTCACCTCCTCACCTGGACCGTCTACCGGAACCAGAATTTCAATGTTAAATGTTCCAATGTTAATGTTAAAGTACCCAAATAAACACACGTAACACTTTTTTTTCCACAATCGCTAAATTGCGATACATTGCGGTAGCTATACCGTCAAAAAAATTCCATTGACTTAGACGCGAAGACACGAGGATGTTGCCTATATCATGCGACCTAATTTTCTAATTCTCAGCAGGTCCTTGTGGGTTCGGTGACAATGAATGCTGACGATCATGGGATAAAAATCTTGCAGGTGTTTTATTTGCATATAAAGTCAGCTAAATGACACGAATTAAGAAAAAAAAAAAAGTCTCATGAACATAGAAACAAGGCATTTACAAATGGCACCAATGACATCATGGCAATATATAGAGCTGTTTTTTTTTGTGGTTTTTTTCTCAGCCTTCCTGCGCGACGTACAACAAACACAACACGTTCCACCAGGTGGAGATGAGAAAGTAAACCGTAACCGTAATAATAACCATGGGCTCAAAGCAGCTGCAAAGATTTCTTTTTTTTCTTTTTCTCCAGCTCCTTACTGAAGCGACATTTAAGTTTGGCTTGGTTAAAAAAAAAGGATTTGTACAATTTATCGTCATTGTAGAACAAGAGCCTCTGAAGGTAAAGAAGGCAAAAAAACAAAACAAAAAAAAAACAAAGCGCTATCAAGGTTCAACTATCACAATCCGGAACAGGTGCCATTATTAATATTATTATTATATAATTTTCCAAATGTCAAAGCAATTGTCTAAACTTTCTTGATTTTTTTTTCACATTACTGTATACATTTATATTTCTGTCAGGTTTTTCTGATTCCTTACTCAAACCATAACGACTTCCCGGATTTCAGGCGACTTAAAAATGCCACCTACAGAGGCCGCTTTGTCGCAAAATAGTATTGGAGCACTGCAGGAATAAAAAAAAATAATAAATACAACTTTAAACGGAGATGTTATTGATTTTTCAGCAAAGTACCTCGTGAAACTTCAGCCATTTATTTTCCCCCCTCCCATGAATTTTCCAGTCGAAATAAAATGTCTTGAGCCGGATTGATGTTTTGATTGAAGCGATAAATAGAACCGCAAAGCATCCTGGGAAAAAGTCAAGCAACTTCAATCCTTAAATCAATGTCTTATCCAGGAGAAACAAACAAACAAACTGTGAAAAGATGTATTGCATAAGAGAGCCTCTTATGGTACCTTATAATGCACTTTAGATACAGACTAAAACAAACTGAACAAGGCAACCGATACAAATGAACCATAAATATGAATTTGGAATTTTTCTTCTTTTTTTTTGTTTTCCAGCAAATCATTATTTAAATGGTATGATCTGAATTTTTTAAAAATATTACATATTCATGCATTCGTTTTTTTTTTTTTAGTTTTTTTTTTTTTAAATACAAGCAGTACAAAAGACCATTACTTTAAAGATAAGAAGAGTTGGAGAGTAGAAAAAAAAAAGAAAAAAAAAAAAACAGGGCGGGAGCGGGATTAATTTCACGAGCTTCCTGGGTTGGGAAGGTCGAATACGATGGGTGGGTTGGTGGGCTGGAAACTGACTGTACACGTAGACGAGTTGATGAACGTCGTATATCCGTCTGTCATTAGGCCATAACCTGTGTGATGAGATGCAGAACAACAGAGAAGTTTCAATAAGTTGGATAGGAATCATACAAAAGTAAATGCTTGATGTGTTTTGTTTTCTATACACTATAATGACAAAAGTATTGGGACACCCTGACCTTTCCAGTTATGTGCATCTCCAAACTGCAGCATTTCAAACTACAAGACCTGAAGCCACAAAGCCAGCTCCATGCTTTACATGGGATGGACTGGAAGATCTTGAGTGGCCTGCTTTAGATCTCTGACCTCAACTCTACTGAACATGATAAATGTGATCGCTGGCCTCCGTCACCTCACCTACCTCAGTACCTGACTTTACAAACACCCTTGTGGCCGAATGATCACAAATCTACACCCTTCAAAATCTAGAGGAACATCTTCCCAGAAGAGTAAAGGTTATTATAACAGCAAAAGGGCATTAATTAAGGAATGGGCTGTAAAAAAAAAAAAAAAAAAAAACCACACCAAACGCATGTTCAGTTGTCCACAAACTTTTGTCCATAAAGTGTATATACATACATTAGCATTTAATCTTCAAACAAAATTGCAGACAATGGCGTATTTTCTTTGTGCTGTTGGATATGAAGCTTGTGAGACTGTGGAAAGCACATTGTTTACACTTGTTTTGTTTAGTCTATTATCTTCAAGTAACTTTAAAACACAGCTGCTATCATTTAAATGAAAAAAAAAAAAAAACATGCAGAAATCTCGAATCTTATTGGTCAGAAAATGGACTTCAAAGAAGAAGTACTTAAAGAAGTGCTTCATACTGTAACAAACACTAGGTTTATCTATGCGCTTGTTTGTCACGTTTAATGTGGTGATGAAGGAGTCTCTAGTTGAACTTCTGATCAGAAGGTTGCAAGTTTAAGTCCCAGCACTACTAAGGTGCCACTGCTGGACCCTTAAGCGAGGCCCTTAACCCTCAACTGCTCAGTTGTATAAATTATATAACCGTAGGTAAGCTTGGATAAGGGCGTCAGCCAAATGCCATCAATGGAAATGGAACTGGAGTGGTTGGACATTGGACTTTGGATTGGAGGGTCACAAGTTCAAATCCTAGCACCACCTAAATGCCACTGCTCAGTTGTAAGTTGCTTTGGAAAAAATTGGCAAATGCTATAAATGTAAAAATCCATTTTTGTAAACAATTTCAGCATGAAAACTGGTCAGGACAGAGGAGTTTACTTATTCTGTTTTCTTGTTAAAATAAACATTGGGTTTTTTGTGCAAGAGAGAGAGAGAGAGAGAGAGAGAGAGAGAGAGAGAGAGAGAGAGAGAGAGAGAGAGAGAGAGAGAGAGGGAGGGAGGGAAAGAAAGAGAAATGGAGATGTAGGTGATGGAAGAGCTGTTTACAAGTGCTGTAAGGCAGTCGATCTCAAACATTTTTCTGCCATTCCCCACTTTAGAGAGATAGAGAGAGCGAGAGAGAGAGAGAGAGCGAGAGAGGGGGGGGGGGGGGGTGTAGTTAGATTTTCAAGCCTCACGTCTTCTCCATCACCCCAAAAAATAGTAATGAAAGACTTCAAATTAAAAAATGTCTAATGTATTGAAATATCAAGTTCTAAATCATTAAGAGTAAATAGCACCAAGCAACTGATGCTGTTTTAATTAACTTGCATTTAAGTTCTAATTGTTTGTTTAGGATTGCTTTGAGTGGATGAACCTTATTTTTAATAAAAAAAAAAAAAAATCATAAATGAAGTTTAATAAAAAAAAAAAAAAAAAATAAAAAGAGAAAAAATTAAAATCCTGCCTCTTACTGCACCCGACCTGTAATATCTTTATTTCCCTCTAGAGGGAAGCGCCCCACACTTCGAGAAACACTGCTGTAAGGTAAGTGATAACTGGAACATTCTGGAACATTACAATACTATAAACCGATCAAACCACGATGGGTCTTTCATTAACAAGAAAAGAACTGTATATATTAGTGTGTAACACAGTCTGGACTGTGGTGCTGATGAAAATAATACATTTCTGGGTGCAACTTTCCAGGAAATCAAAGTTCATTGTAGTTGCTTTGTGTATGTGTTTTGCACAAAATTTCTCAGTGTTATTGAATGTGCAGGAATCCAAAGTCTCACCTTCATGGATCCCGCCGTACACGTGAAGTTTGGGTCGGACCCGTCTCTGTACCGTGTTGAGTAACTCCACACAGCCCACCCTCTGGAGCTCCTTCGGAACCCAGTCTCTGAACCCTGAAGCAAAAAGCACAGAGTTAAAACACAGTCCAGTCGAACGTACGCCACATTTCACTACGTGTATCCTCAGTGCTGCGTCCCTTCCTAACAGTGAGTTACAAAAAAATTACTTACATATATACATATACATATATATATATATATACATATAAGTTAATCACTCATTTTACAGCAAAGGATTTTTTCCTCTATTCAACCTTTTAATGGTTTCACTACAAACCAAAATACATTTTAATTCAATCAAAATACGACACTTAAGGTCTTGTTGGTACACCAGGTCTCGTCCAGCTTTTATTTATACCTGATGTGATGTAAAACCAAATCACGATACTCAAAAGCAAGTCTGTTTCTGTTAGAAAGCAGGGGAAAAAAATAAACCCCAAACAAAAGCACTTTCTTGTACGAGCCGAATGGCTCCAAGGTCAGAATCATCATGTATTCTTTTCATTATAGAGCTATTCAGTTCTCCCAGAGGGCTAAACACATGACCCCCACACACACACACACACACACACACACACACACACACACACACACAAACACACACACACACACACACACAAGAACCATCACCACGACCTGATGACCTCAGCCCTTACCATAATCCTAGACATGCCAAATTAACCCTAATCTTTAACCCCCACATTAATCATAAACAAATACAGCAAATCATTTTGTTTATACTCTGTGTCTGGAAAAAAGGTTTTATTTTTAGAAAAGAAAAGAAAAAGAAACCCCTAAAAAAGGCAGTTTAACACAAATTATTTTAATTACTGGATTTATTTATTTATATATTCCCAAATTTTGTTATTTTCTTTTAGGGATATTAGAAAAATGTTTGACTGTGGGACAGACAAATGTCTATAAATCCTACAACAAATGTGTTATATTTATGAAGATGTTATGACCTTGCTTCTTTCTAAAACAAGAAAAAGGGAAATAAAATAACACACACACACACACACCCACACACACACACACACACACACACACACACACACACACACACACACACACACACACACACACACACACACAAAGATAAATGTGGTAGACTTTACCCAAAGGAGGCCCGTGAGTCATGAGGATGTCGATGTCCTCAGGGATCTGGTTCCACTTGTCCAACAAAGACTGACCACGAGGCAAGTTAAAACCCCATCCATTAAACCAGGGCGTCCTGAGGAAACACAAACAAACACACACACACACACACACACACACACTTGATAAATATCACATCCAAGTGCATCTGTCTAGAGATGTGTAACACCGGGTCCGTAGCCAAAACCCCAAAAGAGAACTTGATCTAATGTCTCTGTGCTATCGGATATCAAGGCCACTGGCGTCGTCGCCCGGAGCAGAGGTTATCACCAGAGCAGCGATCGAGGAGCAGAGGTCGCGGTTGGAGGCGGCCGATTGATCACGCTGTCAGCGCTGCCGAGCTAAAGCTCGTTAATGCGAGCTTTTTAGTTGCCCTGGGGAACGGCGCCACCGACAGGCCACGCTAACACAGCTAACCCAGTCCAGACCCGGGCTGATCGAGGCCAGACCACGCTGACAGGCTGTTTGGATGAGGTTGCTAGTGTGCGGTGTGTGTGTGTGTGTGTGTGTGTGTGTGTGTGTGTGTGTGTGTGTGGGGGGGGGAGGTCAGGGTCACGTGCTGGGAAGTAATGCTGAGTGACGGATGAAGATAAATAGAAAGACGAGGCAGGAATTAACTGGGGGTTTCAGCGCGCTGCAAAGACCGAATTCTAAACACGAACGCTGATCGCTTTGCTTGGACAATGTGCAGCCAAAAGTATTGGGACATCCGCATTTGTATGCAATTCTTCCCTAAACTGTTACCGCAAAGTTGGAGGTAAACAATTGTATTGAAAAAGACGACGGCCGATGAATGGGCACTGATAATTGATCGCTGGAACTATCCATATCCAAAATCTATAACGATAGTTTTTCTGCCTTCTGGTGGGCTGTCATTACGAGAGCGGCCTCTAGAGGCGAATCGCTGATGCCACGCGCAGTTTGGGTTTTTGTTTACACGCAAGACTGCACGCTGCACGGAGAGCAGTATATTATATTTGATAATTATATAATTAAATTTAATAATACATATATTCATATTTATCTTATTAGCTCATTTCTTTATGATTCAGAACTGGGGTTTTTTTTTATTTTGTAATAAAGTTCAGTACTGTTTGTATCCATTTTAAAAACTATTAGTTGATTAATAGGTTATCAGCAAATACAATCCAACCTAACTATCGGTATAGGAAAAGAAATCCACTATCGGTTGACCTCTCTATAGGATGTCTATGCTTTAGATGGGTTGGATTGGAAGATCTTGACTGACCTGCTATAGAGCTCTGACCTCAACCCTATTGACGCACTCCAGACTTCCTCACTTCCTCACCTACCATCAGTACCTGACTTTACCATCATTGTGGCTGAATGAGCACACATCAGAATGAAAACATCTCTGAAGATCTTCCCAGAATAGTGGAGGTTTTTATAGCACCAAATATGGACTAAATGTGTGTACTGTACGTATACCATCACTGCTGTGTTATAAGCAGGATAGTGAGGTTAACTCCATTTCATCACACTAGGGTGATAACAGCGTGGCATTTGAAATGCTTGATGACTTCCTCTACGTCATCATCGTAAATACGATCTTTCTGCAGGCTTCTCTGAAAAAAGTCTGCTGAGACGGCGCCGTTTGAACTACAGAGAAAAATCTTGTCATTGTTTATGGTCGTTTTTCTTTTATTCATGAGTTCCCCCAGTTTCACCATTTCAATGGGGCAATGTTCCACGTATTTATTTATACAGCCATAAACATTCATTTTGTTTATAATTAGCATTAAAAAAATAAACTGTTTTCTGAAATCACTGCGATTATTATGCGGTCGTCCGGTTTGAGGAAACTGAGCTCTTCTTTTCATCTTGCAATCATGTATTCTATAACAATCTTTTTATTATTATTTCGGCTTCATCAAATAAGGGGTCGCCACAGCGGATCATCCGTCTCCATACCCCCCTGTCCTCTACATCTGCCTCTTTCAAACCAACTACCTGCATGTCTTCCCTCACCACATCCATAAACCTCCTCCTTGGTCTTCCTCTTTTCTTCCTTCCTGGTGGCTCCATCCTCAGCATTCTCCTACCGATATACCTCATGTCCCTCCTCTGCACATGTCCAAACCATCTCAATCTCGCCTCCCTCACCGTGTCTCCAAAGCGTCCTACGTGCGCTGTCCCTCTAATAAACTCATTTCTAATACTGTCCATCGTCGTCACTCCCGTTGAACATCTCAACGTCTTAGCTCTGCTACCTCCAGCTCCACCTCCTGTCTTTTACTCAATGCCACTGTCTCTAAACCATACAACATCTCAGGTCTCACCACAGTCCTATAAACTTTCCCTTTCACTCTCACAGATACTCTTCTATCACAAATTACTCCTGCTATCACTCTTCTCCACCCACTCCACCCTGCCTGCACTCTTTTCTTCACTTCTCTAACACACTCTCTTCTCCCTGCAACCGCACCACTCCACTGCCCTCCCTCTCATTCACACACATGTACTCTGTCTTACTCCTACTGACTTTCATTCCCCTTCTCTCCAGCACGTACCTCCACCTCTCCAGGCTCTTCTCCACCTGCTCCCTACTCTCACCACAAATCACAATATCATCCTCAAACAACATAGTCCATGGAGACTCCTGTCTGACCTCGTCCGTCAAATTGTCCATCACCACTGCAAACAGGAAAGGGCTCAGAGCCGATCCTTGACGCAGTCCAACCTCCACCTTGAACCAGTCTGTCGTTCCTACTGCACACTTCGAATTCTATATCAATATGGATCCTGATAAATGCCTTTGCAGTGCGTGCCTCGGTTACGTGAAAGACTGCCGTGGCTTCATCAACAAACACAAGTGTTTATATTTACAGCTAAAACATGTCCAAAGTATTACGGATTAATTATAAAATTAAGTGCTGATCAGTCACAAAAGAGCTCCAGATAATTAGACTCACAAAATGAGGAAAGCAACAGAAATGCGATACACAAACACACAGGCTATATTTTGCCAAATGTTTGTGGACATCTTATAAGAAATGGTACGTGCTTTTTGAACATCCCATTGCACATTTAGTCTCCATTTGCTGTTATAATACGCTCCTCTTATGGAAAGATGTTCTACTAGATTTTGGAGTGTGCTTAAGGAAATTTGTGTGAGATTTAGATCAGCCACAAGGGTGTTAGTAAAGGCAGGTACTGATGTAGGTGAGGTGAGGAGGCCTGGGGTGCAGTCAGCATTCCAGTTCATCCCAAAGAAGTGCAATAGGTTTAGAAGCAGAGCTCTATAGCAGGAGATCCTCCACTCCAACCCATGTAAAGCATATCTTAATGGAGCTGGTTTTGTGCACAGGGGTATTGCCAGGCTGGAACAGGTTCATCCATCCATCCATCTATCCATCCATCCATCCATCTATCTCTCTCTCTCTCTCTTTCTCACTATCTATCTATCCATAAATATAAATAATCAAAAGGCTCTCCCATTTCTCCTCTGCTTTGAAAAAAAGCAGAAGTGTTTTCCGTCTTCACCATCGCATCGCTCTGTAATTTTGCCTGAAACGATCTGATGGTTGATGTACAAGCTTTAGTGCACGTGGAGCGCCTTGACCTGAGGCCACATCTCACTGGGGTTTTAACACAATGTGTGGGTGGTGTGTGTGTGGTGTGTAGAGGGCAGTCTCCAGAAGACCACAAGACCCGACTGCGGTCTACATTTAATAAATTACGCTGAGCAAACGCTGGAGGAACTGAGGGACTTGGGAGCAACAGACTTTTTTTTTCTGCGGAATGATATGAGAATCGCGTTAGAACCCGGGAGCAGAGAGCCAATTACGGAAAAGAAGAGCAAGCCTCGAGCGAGTCGGTGGGTCGCGCCTTTGTTCACCTTTAAAGAAGGATTACTGTATGGATTTTATTAATGTGTGAAACACGCACACTTTCGCACAATCTAACCTTCCGGATAAACACTGTAAGCGACATCATTTTTATGCACAACACTACAGATAGACGCACTTGTTTTTAAAACAAAATAAACAAACCCAGAAGACTGTGATAGCTACAACAGCTAGTCTACCGTCTCTGTAGCTAAACGAATTGTCTATGGAGCACTCTTTTCCCGAGGTATCGCCGCTGCCTGCCTCTATACACAAGAAACAAAAGAACTCAATAAATACAAGCGAAGGAAGAGAAGAGAAAACATTTCCCGAACCCGCCCCTGTGCCAGTTTGCTCTGTGTGGCAGGTTGTGCGGTCTGCGTCGAGTTCACATCCAGGAAGAGCCGTCAGTCTGCGATCGTGGACTAAAACAAACCCGGCGTCAGAAAAGCAGCCGGAGCGCCGGCTCAGTCAACATACGCTGCGTAAACACGCGTCCTTCATCAGCTCGTCCGGCTCCGGACCCCCTGCTCTGCCTGCAGTACAACAGACTGGACAGTCAGCTAATACGTCTAGACTACAGACTATTCAACTGAGAAATTCAATGCCACTCTATAGCGTTAAAACCGTCTAACGTCTTCTATAGCATGTAATAGCATTAATCACAGTTTTGGTGCGATCAGCATGACTGGAACTTCGGCCATTATAATGAAATGGTTTTCGTTGGAAAGGTTTTAATCATAAAAATTTTTTTTTTTTCCGTCTGTATTTAAAAACAATGTAAGTAAAAGACACTATTTCGAATTACACGAACAAGATTTGGTTCTTTTTTTTCTTATTACCGTATTTTTCGGACTATAAGCCGCTACTTTTTTCCTACGTTTTGAACTCCGCGGCTTAAACAACGAAGTGGCTAATTTATGGATTTTTCCTGGGTTTTTCCCGGTTTCACAAACTTCAAGCCAAAAAACTGAACCCCATAACATTAGACGAATTAAATTTCTGAACAGAAACGAAAAAACGCACCTCACCTGTGTTCTGAGCTGCACGGCATCGGGAGATTTTTAAACGCACGACGATGCTAAAAGAAAAACTCCCGAGAGAAATAGTTGTGAAAGGAAGGAGGAAGACAGTGAACAATGACTTTCTTGGTCGGCTACTGTTTAGATACAAGCCGCTGTAATGCGTTGAGTCTGGGTGAAGGGAGAGCTCGCTAACTCCAGTTGCAACAGAAATCATATAAGCACAGACAGGTTTCCAAAACTCGTGCTTTTTTATATTTCTTGGCAACAGCGTTACGGGTTAGTCAAAGAAACTTAGAAATGAGCATCAGAAAATAATAAGGACAAAATCCTCGTCTTGAACACACGCAGTAATAGCGGAAAAATGCAGTGGCATGCTACAGTAAAACCCCGTTGTACGAGCAACCTATAGTACGAGCAAACGGAGATACGAGCAAACTCGCTCGCAAAATTTGACCGTTTCGCGAGCAAATTTCGAAGGCACGAGCAAACCCACGCTGCCGGTTCCCCGTTTTCGGCGGAGGGTCGCATCAGTCGCTTAGTTGATGACGTATCACTCGGCCGCTCTCGTTGTTCAGGGCAGCAAAAACGTAACTTTTTTTAGTTTTATATTTTTATTTCACTAGAAATCTTGAAAAATGTCTCCCAACAAAATCAGTGCTGGTGCTGTGAAAACGAACGTAAATAGAATTACCATGGAAACCGAGGAGGTTATGAGCGTGGTGCGCGTTTCACACTCGCAATCAACCACTATCACATGAGTAAGTGTTAAATTATGTTTACATTACGGTAATTTGCGGTGTATTTGTTTGTTAAAATAGGCTACAAATACTTTTTAAGTGCAGAAATAAGCGATCGAATGAGGTCTCGGAACGGATTAAATCACTTTAACATTCATTCTTATGGGAAAAATCAGTTCGAACGCACGAGCAAATGGACCTACGAGCAATTTTCAAGAACGAATTATGCTCGTACAACGGGGTTTCACTGTATTCCCAAAATACCGCTATGCTCCTAAAGGAAGCGCAACATATTTCACCCGTTACACCGTGTGTAACGTGTCTTTCGTTAAAGCCTGTGTAAAGTACATTAGTGTAGTACATTAGGCTTATAGACAGGTGCGGCTTATTTATGTTAAAAATAAAAATATTTGTAAAATTCAGTGGGTGCGGCTTATATATGGGTGCGCTTTATAGTCCGGAAATTACGGTATTATTCATTTTAAGCAAAATTGTTGACAGTAAAGAAAGAAAAAAATCAAGTTGAGCTCTGAGCATGTTTAGTGTGGTCCGACGTTTCTTCGGTTCCCTGCTAACTGCAATTCCTACCCGCAACTGTTTCTACTGTCTGGCACACGTGAAACAAAACAAAAACCTACAACTAAAGAAAAAAATTGCGAATTTGACAAAACATAGGATGAATCAAATAGTGCTTCATTTTATGCGCTAGCTTCAGTCACTGTGGTGTCTCATTTGAAGAGAAAAAAAAAAAAAAAGATTAGTCTGAACATTTTTTCCCACTAACTGTAATTCCTACAGTCAATTGGTTCTTTTGTCTGATGTTATCAAAATGAAAGAAAAACATACAACTAAAAAGAATTGCTAATCTGCATAAACAATGTTAAGGTGGATCAAATAGTGCTTCATTTTATGCACTAGCTACAGCTACTATTGTTTCTATTTTGAGAAATAAAATAAAAAAAAAAACATTTGGTCTGAACATGTTAAGTGTGGTCCATTGTTTCTTCAGTTCCCCACTGACTTACTGTATTTCCAACCTGCAACTGTTTCTACGGTCTCGAATACAGAAAATGAAACAAATGTACAACTAAACAAAATTCAATTGCTAATCTGACTAAACTGTGTTAGGATGAAGAAAAAGGGCTTCATTTTAAGCACTTAGGTGTGGGTCCAATGTTTCTTCAGTTCCCCACCGACTAACTGCAATTCCTACAAGCAATTGGTTCTAGAGTGTAAAGTAAAAAAAACGAAAGAAAAACGTACAACTAAAAAAAAAATAATAAAAAAAGCTAAACTGACTAAACTTTATATACATATATTATACATATATTATACACACACACACACACACACACATTATATGTGTTTAGACGTTTTTTCAATTCCCCACTAACAGTAATTCCTACCTAACTGCAATTGTTTCTACAGTCTGACTTAAAGAAAATGAAAGCAAAATGTACAACGAAAGAAAACAAATTGGTAATCTGACTAAACATCTTGCCAAAAGATCCATGAAGCTGCTGAGCAACTCAAGAACTTTGAAGATGGATTTGGAAAAACGAGCAATGAAATCCAGCAAGAACAGAACAGCAACCGAAGCTACACACGCATTAAAAACCTACCAATAATGTGTATAGCTGGTGTAGGATTTGGGTCTTGTTCAGCTCAAAAATGGCGCTGAAGAATGTGCTGTACGTCCGGTAGAAAAGCGCTCGCAGCCTCGAACTTCGTTTTCAGCTCGAAAATTGGTACGTAATTTAAAAATATGCAAAACTATGCGCTGCCATTAATGGTATGCATTTATTCCGACCCGATTTTGTACGTCGAGGGTCATTTTGTCGAAAGGTTAAGAAACATGGGACCTACAAAAATTCAAATATAGATTTTTTTCCTTCTTTAAATGTGTAAATGTTATAAAATTTAAATAATGTGTGTGTGTGTGTGTGTATTATTTCAGCCTTTTTTTGTGAGAGGGGGAAAAAAAAAAAAACGTTCTGATTTGCTATAGGCGTTGTGTAATGCACAGAAGACAGACACAGAACAGGCCAATGTGTAGGCTCTTGAACGATAGCAGTGAAAGAATGTGTGTGTGTGTGTGTGTGTGTGTGTGTGTGTGTGTGAGATGGATGGGAGAGTAAATAAAGGTGAGCAGCTGCTTTGAGCCTGTGCTTTATATCGTTCAAAAAATTATTTCTTAGTGGACTTTAGGGATATTTCGTTTGTGCCAGTGGAGTAGCAGAAGGATCGAGGCTACGCATTGATGTGCGATATCAAAAAAAAAAAAAGAAAAGCAGGTGAGACGTTCCTGGTTGAGCCATAAGACAGAGTGAAATAAATATAAATCTAGCAGAGTCTGGAGGAGCAAAGGCTATGGAGTTCGGAATGATAGACTATAGTACACGTATAAAATGTACAGGTGAAGAAATGCACAATTCATGAAATCAAATCAGATTTATGGTTTGTTTGTTTTTTTAAATGGCTGACCTTTCTTTGATTCTTTTTCATCTGATTTTTTTCCCCTTTCTTTTAACCATACAGTCATAACGAAGAAAAAATTAAGTCGAACCTGTCAGTCGGTGAGCCTTCACAGAGCAATTGTGTATTTTGGCTACCTCAGCACTTCAGGTTAGTGAACTCTCATTGACCCCCACACACACACACACACACACACACACACACAGACACACACACACACACACACACACACACACACAGACACACACACACAGAGACACACACACAGAGACACACACACAAATAGGCTGGGCCCTTCAGGTTATTTATAAAGCAGAGTAGCAATCTAGAACTTCTACAGCTTCTAGAGATCGTCCATGTCAGGCCCTGCAGCCTTGCAGAGACAAAAAGTTTAGTGAAATATTTAGCTGTCCTTAACGGAGCGTTGGCGGAGAGAAAAAAAAAAAAAAAAAAGAGAAAATGAGCGAGAGTAATAAGAGAGAAAGACCGATAGAGACAGACAATGTCAAAAGTGATACTGGAGAAGACGAACAGAGACTGTTCACAGGGTCACCTTTGGGTGAGCGGTGGAGCAAGAGAGAGTGAGGACAAAAAGAGAACAAGAAAGAAAGAAAGAAAGAAAGAGGACAAGAAAGAAAGAAAGAGAACAAGAAAGAAAGAGAACAAGAAAGAAAG
>JAAIIK010000128.1:1174151-1190518 GCA_014706435.1 Silurus glanis
AGAAAGAAAGAAAGAAAGAAAGAAAGAAAGAAAGAAAGAAAGAAAGACAGAAAAATAATACCTACATTTCAGACTGCAGCTGATTTAGTCACCATGTCTAAACTAAACTGAACACACACACACACACAAACCTGAAGCACTACAAATTTACAGAAGGAAAAAAGAGAGAACTTTAGGCAATTAAAAATGTAATTATTAAAAAAAAAATTTATATTAAAAAAAAAAAAAAAAAAAAAAAAAAAAAAACTTCGAGAAGCAACAATAAACGCAGCACTGAAGAAGAAATTCCCAAACCTGAAATAAGGGTGAAACGGACGAGGGTGAGCGATTCACGGCCGCGGCGATGCGTTACGCCTATAGTGCGTTTCTCATCACTCGTTTTCCCTCACGAGCGGCTTACGGGATCTCAACTAATTATGAAACTGCACTTTAATACCACCGCTTTGCTTTTAGCTTCAGAGGACACCAATGATTCGTGGTTTATATTAATTAGCGGCTGATCTTGCTTGGGAATTGCAATAAATCAGTCGTTCATAAACGAGTCACCGCGGAGAAAGTGAGCGAGCAGCTACACACAGCTAATTATACACCGTACATATACATTATACATTATTCCCAGTTTCAGCAAGAGTCAGCCCTCCTCCACACTGAACAAACAGATGGACAGAAAGAGGAACAAACCAAGAAAGATGTGTGAACAAAAAAAAAGAAAGAAAGAAAGCAAGAAAGCTATAAAGAAGGAAAGCCAGCGAGAAAGCTAGAAAATAAATGAATAAAAAAAGAAAGCAAGAAACAATGAAAAGCAATGTATGTGGACCGCAACAGAAATGGTGAAGGTTGAAGGCATTGGACTTTGGATCGGAAGGTCACAAGTTCAAATCCCACCACCACCAAGCTGCCACTGCTGGGCCCTTGAGCAAGGCCCTTAACCCTCTCCTGCTCAGTTGTAAGTGTTATAAGGTATATATTCATAGAGAGAAAAAAATAACGTTTTTTTTTTTTTTTTTTTTTTAATCAGGTGTCCCAATACTTTTGCCATAGTGTATTCCTCCAAAGCCTGATCCGTCACTCACTATTTTTAAATTGCTGTTTCTTTCCTTTCTGCCCTGAACACTAGAATTTAGAGACACCACGCCGCAAACGTCACGATATCCAGCAGCAGATAAAGAAAACGCTACTTCGGCACGTCCCCCCCGACTCCTCTTCCCTCCAGGGCTTTTAATTGTGCAGGAGGTTTAGCTCTAATCAGCCTGCTCCTGTTCTTCCCCGTCCTCGTGCCGTCATTAGAGCATCATCATCGGCAGTCAATAAGCTCGGCGGTGAAAAGCTGAGCTCTGCCCCCTCGGGGGTCAAAGAGGCATTGTTAAACGGCTAATCAACTGAGCTGACCTTTGACCCCTCTCCTGGTTAATAAGTACAGGAACATGATGGCCGCCTTGCGAGGCACATTCCCGGGTGGCTTCGGCGTCGTTAACCTTGCGGGGTGACATCGACGACGGAAACCTGGTGCTCGAGCCGAACGAGCGAGCCTCGGATCACTCAGTATATATAGTGTGTGTGTGTTTATTTTAATGACTCAAAGCAGCGTACAATTTTGTGCTTCGGTTCTCAGTAATGCATTATTCAAGAACGTGTGGCCACGCGCCAATTTTCTATTTCCGAATCCCTAACTTCGATCCTGATCCGGTCGTGTACTCGGAGTTTATTCAGGGGGGTTTAATGCTCAATTTGAAAGCAAAATGTGAATTACGATGACTTGATTGCTTTTTTTATTTTATTTTTTTTATATTGAAAGGAGAAAGCGGCTTTATGTTTCGGAACACGCACATGGAGGGAAGAAAAACTAAAAGAAAGAAAGAAAGAAAGAAAGAAAGAAAGAAAGAAAGAAAGAAAGAAAGAAAGACAAAAGAAATGAAAAGAACAAAATGAAAAGAACGAAAGACAAAATAAATGAAAATAAGAAAAAGAAAGAAAGAAAGAAAGAAAGAAAGAAAGAAAGAAAGAAAAAGAACAAAATGAAAAGAACGAAAGACAAAAGAAATGAAAATAAGTAAAAAGAAAGAAAGAAAGAAAGAAAGAAAGAAAGAAAGAAAGAAAGAAAGAAAGAAATGAAAAGAACGAAAGACAAAAGAAATGAAAATAAGAAAGAAAGACAAAAGAAAGAAAGAAAGAAAGAAAGCAAGAAAGAAAGGAAAAGAACGAAATGGAAAGAAAAAGACAACATAAATGAAAGAAAGAAAGAAAGAAAGAAAGAAAGAAAGAAAGAAAGAAAGAAAGAAAGAAAGGAAGAAAGAAAGATGATTTATATATAATCAATGCCCTTGAGAGCACAATTTTTTCAAGCCATCATCCAATCCTAACCTCTGGCGTCTGCCAAATGGCATAAATGTAAACAAAATAACAACAAAAAGAACAAAAGAAAGAAAAAAAAGCAACAAAAAAAAAAAGCAGGAAAACTAAGAAAAGCTTAAAAAGCAAGAAATATCAAAAAGCAAAGAAATGTGGACAACAAAGTAAGAAAAAATGGAAATGACAGCAAGAAAGCTAGAAAGAAAGAAAAAGCAGTGAAAAGATATTTTGTGGATAACAGAAAGAAAGCAAGAAAAACATGGGGGGAAAAAAGAAAAGAAGGACAAATTACGAGAAAATGTCTTGCTTCCAAATCCAAATACATGACACAATTGTGTGCTTCCTGCAGGAAAACTGAAGAAAGCTAGAAAAAAATGAAAGAAAGCAAGAAAGCTAGGAAGAAAGAAATATGTAAAAGCAAAGGAAAGCAAAGAAATGTGGACAAGAAAAAAAAAAAAGGAAAGAAAGAAAGAAAGAAAAAAAGAATCTTTACACTTTTATATAAAGTGTATATTTTGGTGCGTTTGTACTTTAAAAGCACAGTGAAATTTTTTCTTTACATTTCCCAGCGATGTAGGAAGCCGGGGTCAGAGTGCAGACTCAGCCATGATACAGTGCCCCTAGAGCTCAGAGGGTTAAGGGCCTTGCTCAAGGGCCCCAAGAGTGGCAGCTTGGCAATACCGGGGCTTGAACCCCCCGACCTTCTGATCAGTAACCCAGAGCCTTAACCATGGAGTTAAGAGCACATTTGTTCTGTAATAAATGTCTGAAAATTGTGATATAACACTGTAAGAAGAGGACATGTGTCAGACTCCCAGTTCCTGTCACTCCTGTTGCTTATGAAAAGCACCTGGTGATCCATGTGAACTTCTCGGAGTGAAGCCAGAACATTAGATGAAACAACTTATGGTTGATCGGTTATTTTACATCCGGATTGTTCAAGAGTTCCTTAAACACATAAGTCATAAAAAATAAAATAGCAAGAAACTATAAATTCGTGTCCATTGCCTTCAATCACTTTTTGTCTTGAAAATAAAAAAAATCATCATTGAATCCAATTTTCCAAAATGTTTGTATTTTTTTTATTTTTATTTATTTATTTTTTTTGCACAAAATATAAAATATTCCAAAATATTATCGTTTTTTTGCCATTAAAATATTTAGACTTTCAACCATGTGGCTTGTGTGGGAACAAACTGGATATAAAATAATCAACAATCAGTATTCCTGATTCATAAACCTACATATCTGCATCTGGACAGCTTTAGAATCAGACATGAAGCTCAGAAGCCAATAATCCTTATGCTGCTCTCCAAACCAGGAGCCAATCCGAAGCAGTGACGATATTTTACCGCATTCATGCTGACAATTGTTTTAAGGGGAAGGGGGTTGAAGCCACATTCTGAAGTTTTATCCCTCGTTCTCCGGCACGGCAATTTCCTAACGACTGGAATGTTCTATTCACTAACAAACACTGGGTTTTTTTTTGTATCTATTCACGTTTGCATTTTATCTGCAATAGCGTGTTTATTCCTGTTATCACCTACAATATTCAAAAAACTGTAGTCCAAACCTGAACCACTAAAACTCCTTCATTTACACTACATACTGAATACACACGCACGCACACAATACAAAACACACCGAAAACGACACCATTATCAACTATTTCACACACTTTTTTTTTGCCCCTTTGTGCAAGTTATTATCAAAATTTTTACATTTAGTTAAAAGTGCAATAAAAAAAAAAATTCTAATAAATTTGTCTAATAGCTAAAACTGCTGACCATTCAGAATTTAGAATTTAACAGCGGTATAATATCATGTAGTGACCATTCCAAAATAGTTCACTGTAATATTACTGTCCTTTGAGTAATTTATGCATTTCAAAAAATCCTTCTATGACCCTCAGGCGTGTATCCAGTTCACATGGCATGACGTCATTTTTACCTTCTTCTAACACCATTTATTATATTCAAAATGCTGAAACAACGCGAACGATTGTCTTCTGAACGACTCAAACCACCCAACTTGGATTCTATATTATTCGCCGTCATTAGGACATAAAATTACCAAAAAATTCTAAAATAAAACGATGGTCTCGGAATTTCTGCTTGATTAAAAAGAATAAATCCGAAAAGATCAAAATCCATCTAAAGATTCCCGTTTTCGGTTCTCCACCTATTTTCTTGGTACAAGCCAAAAGAAGAAAAAAAAAACCTTTAAAATATTTAACCACCCAAAGAAAAATCTTTAAACCCCCCCCCCCCGGTCCCCACCTCACTCCCATTTACAACAATACCACACCCCCAGGCCACCTGGAGCACTGCACATCCCGAATAGCTGCCAGATGTCGGTTCCTGAGTGCTGATCAATCGAATCAATCGGCTCGGCGAGCGAAAGAGCACCGCGCGGCCGAAAGGACAGGAACAGGAAGTGACGTTCACTCACATGTGCACGTGAGGAGGCTGGAAGCGGCTCTGGTTGATGTTGTAGTGTGTGAAGGCCTGCGTGGGGTTCGAGCTGTACTCGTCGACCGTGATGGTCACCTTCGAGTGGGAGGAGCCTCGGCGCGCCATTACGCCGCTTCCTGGGGTCATGGGCAGGTCAGCGGGGGGCAACAGGGTCAACGTGCCACGCAGCGGGCATCACTCAACGCCCGCCGCCCAAAATCTGCACCTGAGGGAGTGAAGCAGGGAGGAGAGCAGGAGGGTATGAGATGAGCTGGAAAAGCTTAATACATCGATATCACAAAATATTATACAATCTGGATGGATGAGAATATCGCTGTATTTCAGGACCATCGCGACCCATAACAGCTGATTGGTCAAATCCATTTTATTCCCGCATTCATTTTCCTTCGTATTCATTGTAACCAGAAATAAAAACGAGAACCGAATATCTGTGGTTTCCTCCGAGTTCTCCGGTTTCCTCCCGCTGTCAGAAATTATACAGACGTAACCGTCTGGCACTCAGACAAGCTTCGAATCCGGCACAGTACCGACTAGGATAAACAGTGTGGTCTATTTGAAGACTATTTTTATCCTCAACCCAATGCATCTCCACACACACACACACACACACACACACACACATACACATACACACCAGGACGAACAATGACGTTTAGCATTTACTCCACTGAGCTTTGTGCCGATTTTTGTTCATCAACAACAAAAAAAAAAAAATGTTTCCTGACTGGTAAAATAGTTGTCCTTGCAATCTTGTTAAAGGAAAACACAAACACTGAAACGTGTTTAATACGTTTATATTTAAATACATACCAATTTTAATCAATCGATGTGTTTATCGATTCCGCACTTTAGACGGCCTGTGATACATTGTTAAATAGGAATCCTTACATTCAGGCTTGATATAGCTTCAAAAATCAATCAGACCTTTAAATAATTCAATCGTAAACGATAAATACATACAGTACAAGAGACGGCTGTTTTTAGCCCAGTTATGTACCCCAGGGCAGGGTACTTAATTACAAAGGTATGGTAGACATCAGAGAAGCTTTTGTTTACTTCGAATGTAAAATACGAGCTGCATTTACTCTCTCGGGGTCAAAGCTTCGAAAGGTTTACAGTAAACGCTTGTACGCCTTTTGCACGGAAATAAAGGACAAATCCGCTCCGACCAACTTGCATACTAATCTAATATCCGATAAAATCAATACACGATCCGCAGAGACGCACGGGATGTTATTTGTCTAATGAAATTCTGAGCGTATTTTTTTCCCCTCAGTCGAAAGCTCTGTTGGTCTCAAATCATTCTCCATTACTATTTGACTACATCCTGATAGGAGCTCCAGTGAGATCGAGCCCACGTTTCGAATCTCTCTCTCTCTCTCTCTCTCTCAATGATTCAACCTCCGTTCCAGACCTAGACAATGAAATGCCTCGACTCCTGATAGACGCTTTGTCAAACTCCCGAGTCCAATAGCATGGTTTCTGCAAGTCAAATTTAAGACTTTGTAAGAATTTACGACGTCAAAAACACGTTAGCAACCGGCCTTAAATACATTTGATTTTTTTTCAAGCCAAGTATCGCTAAAGTTGCACTTCAATAAAATCCGTTTTACGCTTGCGGTACAACCTAAGAGAGATTCGCGCCAGTAGCAGAAAGCTGATTGGCTGTTGCATGTTGGTCTCACACGTAGCGAATTATATTCGGATTAGCGAATTAAAGGACTACGACAACCACGGGAACAAAACAAACAAACACTGCAGGGACGTTTCAATGAGCGTTAGAGGGAGTGTTACAGGGACGTCGACCTAGAACAGAAAATTTAAGACTTTTTAAGGCCTAAAATTTGGATTTTTTTTTATTTTAGTCGCCGCAGAGACCCTGAATATCCTTGTATCTTGTGGATTTTTTAATTCTCGATACAAATGCCGAACGTCACATGGCGCGTCCTTATATTTTCGTGTCTCCCACTGAACCCTATTGTTAGAACATCAGCAATGTCCACCTGAGACAACACAGGCACATGGGTAATAATAAAATCTGGTGTATATGTATTATATTATATATATTTATATATATTTATAAGCAAATGTGGACTTGTTTCATTAATCAGATGACAAGTATTTCAATTTTCTTTATATCCAATGCATTTTTTTAATTAGCAATTAGCTTTATATACAGTGTAAATACCGATACAGGTACACGTCATGCGCAATTTCTGTGGTAAAGACAAAAAAATTTAAAATACCCAATGGTGTTACCCTTAGTACCCTTTTTGTTTACAGTGTATATGATTGTGAGGGAATGTTCTGTGCAGGTTAGTTGACCTAATTTAGCTTCCAGGTCATTCTGAGGGAAATCTTCTACAGGCGTTCGAGCCCCAAGGCCGAGGCCAGGCGGCTTTCCGCCCCAAACTTGAACCTTGACCCCGCTGACCACTGCACAGGGGATCATTCAGAGCAGAATAAACACGATTATTTCAGATATCGATTGTTTAAGGGTCAAAAAAATTTAATTAATCATTTAACCCCCCCCACCCCCACCCAGACTGCATCATTAATTGTGGAGCCCTGAATCTAAGCGTGGCCTCTGGTGAAGAAAAAGATCTCGAGCTGCCCTCAGAGGTGCACCAAGGTCGCAAATGTGTCAACAATGTCCCGATATGTCAAACACGAATCTCCGAAATGGAATTTTTTTACACATTTTTAAGAAAATATAAAGAGCCAATGAGCTCCATGGCGCGATTAAACGCTATTAATGATTCCCGCTCTTTCTTTTCTTTCTCCCCTTTTTTTTTTTTTTTTTTTTTCGAGAGAGAGAGAGAGATCTGAAAGAGCGATGCGGGATGAGACGCGCGCGAGCAACTCGAAAACGATACAATGTTTCCAAAAAGAAAAAAAGAGACCCTCAACAACAAACGGCGGCGACATGAAAGGGGAAAAAAAAGAAAGAAAGCTTGTGATCTTTTCTTCCTGGATCAGGACGCGCAGAGCAGCCACCTCTAACCCGCCGCTTTGTGCCTCCGCGTTCTTTTTTTCCTCTCTCTCTCTTTCTCTCTCTCTCTCCCCCAGAAAAAAACGTTCGACTATTACCTTTTCTCCCTAAAACGTGAGCTCGAAACGCGCGACGCTCCGTCCGCCAAAGTGTCCGCCGCGGCCGTAATCGGCTAATAATCGCAGATCCGGGAGCCGTGCTGAGGTGGAGCTGGAGGTGGAGGTCGAGGCGAGCAGGGCAGAACCTTCGACCCCGAGGCTCCTCCGGCTGAAATGCGACAGACAGACGAGGAAGGAGGGAGTACGGAGCTGTAGCCCGGGTTCTGGAAGGCCTAAAGGGCCAAAAGTGCACAGGCGCTGTGTCTAACCCGGTGGATTTTTTTCTTCTTCATACATACACTGCTAACCCATGTTATTAACCGAGGAGGTGAACCAATATGGATGGCCAAAATGGACAAGCAAAATATCTTTGTGAAGGATGGGTAGATTTGATAAGATTTTTGGTTGATCTCAGGATTGTAGAAAACGCAAAATGCTGTGATCAGGATTCTATGAACAATTATTCTGTCAAAGAAATCAGATTGCGAAAATTTGGTACACATGTGGAAAGCATATTAACCATGTTATTGGTATAATAAAAGATGGTCAAGTTCTTACAAGAAAACAATCAAATTATTATGATAAACTCTCATGAAAAAGGCAGCATTGCATCATTAGATATATATATATATATATATATATTTATTTATTTATTCATATATATTTATTTATTCATATATATTCCTGTAATGATGCAATGCTGCCTTTTTCATTAGTGTGTGTATATATATATATATACACACACACACACACACAGAGTAATATCACGGTATTTGTTGGTAATTCGTTCTGGAACTCATAAAGAGTGCTGAAACTGATAAATACCGAACAACATTTTATTTCTTTGTTTTTTTTATGCAGTACTGTACTGTATAACGTCTTTTTACCCCCTTTAGGACCCATGATTTTGGCTTAAAATTCACAGAAAGCACATTTTCGAGGGCACTCTATGGCGCTGTTCACAAGCCTCTGAGACTCTTTGTGCATTTGTTTTATCATGAGACCAAAGTACTCACAAATTTCATTTCATTCCCAAACACTTTTTCAGTTGTCATAACCCGATGAGTAACAAAGTTGACGAGTTCTGCAGCCGACAAGTATCAAGGCATCACTGTATATATATTTAAACAACTTTGTTATTACAATAAAAGCTTCATGTTATTATGTGGGAATAAATCACATTATTATTAGAAAAATATTGTTTTTATAATAAGGACATATTTTCATTACAAGACAGAAGAGGCGTTTTACTTTTCACATAGCTACTACATATACACAGAGTATTAAGGGCCTTACTCATGGGCCCTAAAGTGGCAGCTTGGTTATACTGGGGCTGAAAAACCACTTCCTGTTTTTCAAGTATGTGACTACAAAAAAACGGTGACTTTTTAAATGATTTTTTAGTTTATATGTAAGTTCCAATAAGTTTATTCTTAATGAGCGAGCCAGTGGGTGACTGTGACAAGAAAAAACTCCATGAAATGTTATAAAGAAGAAACCTTGAGAGGAACCAGACTTAAAAAGGAACCTCATCCTCATCTGGGTGACACAGAATGTCAATTTATTGGAGTTCCATCATTATTGATGTGTACTGTTTAGTGATATGAGCTTAAATGCAGAACTGTTCATGCAAAATACAGCCCTTAACCATTATAGTAGACTGTTAAAATATCCAAATCCATCCTCATAGTTTTTGAGTTGCTCAGTAACATCATGGACCTAGGCTGTTCATGTGGAACCGTCCTCAGCTGAGCTCAATATATATATATCAATATCAAGTGTGTGTGTGTGTGTGTGTGTGTGTGTGTGTGTATGTTCTAAATGATAGTGATCTTTTCTGCCTATTAAAGATTTATCGGCGGACTCTCCAGTATCAATGCTTTGCCAAGCTCTTTCATTTTTCTCGTATTAACTTAAGCTAGTAAAAGAACAAATAATAATAATAACATAACTTATTTGGCAGATGTTTTTAAAAATGCACTTAATAAATGTTAATATGACACAACAAATGTGACCCTTTATTTGACAAATGTAAATGCATTTTTGGTGGCATGTGACATGCATATGAGAAGTGTTCATTGATATATATATATATATATATATTTTTATAATATATTATTACATTGTATATATTATTATATATATTATATTATATATTATTACAATGTAGTTGCTTCACAGACGGTGGAGTCAATAGAAAAATGGTTTGTAATAATCAGTGCATTTTGAGAACCACCCTAGTTTACACTGTGAAACATGCATGTTAGAGGAAGACTATTTCAAACTGGGTTATGTTTGAACTTTCTAATTCATATATGTTTATTTTTATTTTTTTGTGTTATTTCTATTGGTACGTGTATTTTTACTTTTCCATCAGTTGTGACCCTTATGGCCTTCTATACTTCCCTACTGGCAGAGAAGGGTAAGGAGGGGGAGCTCGAGAGAGCAGTAGTGTAATGAGTGTGCACTACCACTGGGGTCAGAGAGCACAACAGTAGCACTGATAATACACCAAGGTGCAGGAAGTACAACCATGTGCACTCTGGTAAACTGCTACTATATAAAGAATACTAATTTATCAAAATTCAGTTCAATTTTATTTGAATATTTTTTGATAATGGACATCGTCCGAAAGCAGCTTCACAGAATTAAATAGATAACAAATATTAATATATATTTTTTTTTATTTACATATCATTCCTTATAACTTTATCCGTAAAGAGCGAACCAGTGGTGACAGCGGCAGGGAAAAACTCCCAAAGATGGAGAAGAAGAAACCTTAAAAAGAACCAGACACAAAAAGGAGCCGGTTTTCATCTGGATTTGTGTATTAAGGAGTCCATTGTCTGTATATGATTGAGTTCTGTGATTATTTGGGGTCAGTTTAGTTCAAATTGTATTATTTCTTTATTTATTTTGTCAAATTTTCTTATCGGAATTAAGAAATGAGCTCCAAAATGGATTGAAATGGATGATAAGGACTGATCGCAATCAGAAAAACTGGACTTAATCTCTTAATAAAAAAGCAAATGACACACAGATACACAAACAAACAAACACACACACACACACACACACACACACACACATGATTGAATCAAGCACTCATTTACTTTCTTCTGCAGAGACTTGTTTTTTTTTATGTGACATAGGTGTGTATGTGTGTGTATGAGAGAGAGAGAGAGAGAGAGAGAGAGAGAGAGAGAGAGAGAAAGGAGAAAGAAAGAGAGAGAGATGGCGCTATTCTTTGAGGAGCACAGGGTGATGGAGGCAGGGAAGACACACTGACAGAAGGTTTCACTTCCATGGCAACCAGGCGGCAATGTGTGTTTCATGCCTTCTGTGTGGAACCTTTATAAAGTGTGTGGCACCATCCGTTCCCTCTCCTACACGTCCCCCCCCCCCCCCCCCCACACACACACACACACACACACACACACACACACACACACACACACACAGAGTGCTGCTGAGAAAAGCGAGCATCACTTACACACTGATGTTCGCTTCAGCCAGAGCAGCTATTCATAAACTGAAAGGATTTTCATTCTATTTCTCCTTCCTTTTTTTCCCTCTCCTCGATGACTGACTGTAACAACAAAGCGTGTTTATGAAGTCTCTCGGAATAAGTGTGCTGATCTGGGATCAGACTTTCTCCTATTTACGAGGTTTCGGTTACAAAATTGCATCGCAAATAAGTACACATGTGCCTCAGGATCTTCAGCTACACATCAATACGTTAATGTAAATGGTATTGTATTATACACCATATGCTAAGGTGCAGTACTGGATTCTGATTGGACAGAAAGGGTTGAATTCTTTTTCGTAATGGCAGTTCTGAGAGCGGTTCTGGCTCCAAGACAAATCCCCGATCTTTTATTAATGCATTTGTTGTAGCATTTCTATTGTCACATCTGTAACTGTATAAACTAGAGAGAAGTGGAAGCTTGGTAAGATGTTGGACTTCTGATCAGCAGGTTGTGACTTTAGATCCCAGCAATGAAGCTTGAGCAAAGCCTCTTAATCTTCAACTTATCAGTTGAAAAAAATGAGATAATTGTGTGTCACTCTCGATAACGATGTTTGCCAGGGTTGCTTGGTGTATAAGATGTTGGACTTCTGATTAGAAGGTCTTGAGTTTAAATCCCACTACCACTAAGCTGCCACTGCTGGGCCCTTGAACAAGGCCCTTTACCCTCACCTGATCAGTTGTATATATGAGATCATTGTCTCTCATTGTCTCTCATTGTCACAAGTCTCTCTGAGTAAGGGTGTCTGCCAAATGTCTTAAATGTAGTAAATAAGTAAAAACTATTTGCTGAATCATTAACATTGATAGAAGGAGTCTCCAGTTTCAGCACTTTCTAACACTGTATAACACCCAACTAAATATACGTCAAACTATTGGAACATCTTTTTTTTTTCCAGCCATATGTGGGTCCTTCACAAACTGGTTCCACAAAGTTGGAAGCACACAACTTTACAGGACGTCTTGGATACGTTAGCATGCAATTTTCCCTTCACTTGAACTAGGAGACCTAAACCTGTTCCACCATGACAATGCCCCTGTGCATATAAAGATATGTTTTACATTGGTTGGAGTGGAAGATCTTCTGCTATAGAGCTCTGACCTCAACCCTACTGAACATCTTTGGGATGAATTGGAATGCTGATTGCACCCCAGGCCTCAACAGCCTCAATGACCACAAATCTCCACAATGACACTCCAAACTCTAGTGGAATATCTTCCCAGAAGAGTGGAGGTTATTATAACAGAAAATGGCGACTAAAAAGTATTTCAGAATGACGGACTGACTTCACAGTATATCTTATGCGATAACGTACTAAATTGCACTTGTGCAGTTCCACAACATTAAATGCAAATAGAAATGGTTAAAAAAAGTACAATGTGTCGCTCATTAATAAGCAACAATTTTAATCAAGTGTACTATGATGTTTTGGATTCTAAAATTAAAGCCTATGTGTCAGGTTGCATCACACTATCAAATCGTTGATTATTTTCCGATATCAGGATGCCCCAAGTGTTGTATTCCTTCCATGTTGTATGACAAAATATTAGATCTTATTAGAATCTGAAAATTGAATCTCTGCATTATGTGACTCTGGCTCACAATATTCTGGAACCTGATCAGATTTTCCCTAATGGTTGCCAAAAGCAATACATTATTATTCAAGACAAAATCATATTTGTCAGGATTGCACACAAAAAAAAAAAACCTATTTAAAGCTAAAAAAAATAAAAGGATAAGAAAATCCGAAAACTCAGCAAATCACCAACCCAGTATTTCAGAGCAGTACAGTAGAATCGGCTGCATTGAACAGATGGCCGTGCATTGACCTTCGGAGTAATGATTAAGAGAAGAGATCCATCATCCCAAGGAAACTGATCAATAAACTCCAATTCCCCAGAATGCACCATGCCTTGTGTCTATAATATAACAGCTGGAGAGAAAACGCACAGGTGCCCCATTTTCACTCGATGTAACAGTGACTGAGGAACAATTCATAGTTTATTGACTGTTTCATCCATGTAACTGCTGTAACGTAAAACATCACCAGTTCTTGCTTTTTTAAATATACAGGGTGGGCGAAAATGAACCAGGCAGTATTTAATAGCTATAGAACTTGCCAACCTTATTTTCATGCAGCGCCATATTTTGCTCTTACTTTGCGTGGTTAGACCAGCATTTCCCAGGACGTTGGCTGGGACGACGTGAACCTCATGAATGGCCACCAAGAAGTTCAGGTCTCACCCCATGTGATTTCTTTTCCTGTGGGGCTACAAAAAAGAGGTGTACAGGACAAAGCTTCGCACATTGGAGGACTTGAAGGCACGGAACGGATTCTAGAGGTTCTCAGCAATATCCCAAATGACTTCATTTAAAGACTGTGCATTCCAGGCTGTATGAGGAAACTGGTTGACGTGCCTATGTTGAAATTTCAAGATTTGCTTTCATTTTCCTATGAAATAAAGTACATGTAAAATTAGTTTCAATAAATTTGTATTAGCCATATGGCATTTATTACCAATTTTTAATTACTTTTCACCCACTCTGTACACTATATGGACAAAATTATTGGGACACCTGACTTTTCCAGCCATTTGTGGTTCTTCCCCAAACTGTTACCACAAAGTCTTTGGATGCGTTAGCATTAAATCTTCCGTTCACTTAAACTATACGTGTTCCAGAATGACAATGCTCCTGTGCACACATCCAGCTCCATGAAGATATGCTTAACATGGGTTGGAGTGGAAGATCTTGAGTGGCCTGGTATAAAGTTCCGACCTCAACCCTTTGGGATGAACACCTTTGGGATGAATTGGAATTCTGACTGCACCTCAGGCCTCCTCACATCACCTATATCAGTACCTGACTTTACTAACACCCTTGTGGCTGAATGATCTCCTCAAATCTCTACAAGCACCCTCCAAAAGCTAGTGGAACATCTTTCCAGAAGTGTGGAGACTATTATAATGGCAAACGAGGACTTGTTTTGTCCAGACGTTTCTAAGAGGAATAGAACAGTTTGGTGTATACCATTAGAGGAAAGAAATCACTGCTGGTTGTACTATGTATGGTTACGAATGTGTAAAATAATATTCGAATTCAAAATAATCAAACATTATTCCCGGCCATATTAGACTTTCTTTGTCGCTGATTATATTACTAAAAAACGTTAACCTTTTTGTCATAGGTGTGAGATCTAATACTCTAGTAATACCTTAGAGTTTTTTCAGCCATCTTTCTATATACAGCATCTGTAAAGCGTGTGCTCATTTTGACGCGTTATCCTCTAGTGAGAAAAGAACAGAAAGCAGATTTGATTCAAAACTCACTTATAATGGAACAAGGCCAGCTGTTAGGGGCATTCCTTTAATACATTTTACAGTGTTGTCTTTTCTTCCTGCTCTGTGCAGTGTTCCTTTTTCAGACTGTGCTCTGTTTGTCATTGTAGTGCATCTCCGCGTTGTTTACTTTGTCTTGCACGTTGTGACGCTGGTGAATTTTTCATTAAGTGTAATGACAGTAAATTTGAATCCTGCTGTCTCTGGATCAAGGTCAAAATTGAATAAATACACTGTATAGACACATGCGCATAAACACGGCATAAGATCTTCTTAAGAAACAACCCCCTCCGGAGTTTCTACCTGAAACTGGTGTTTTTCATGTTTTTCACTTTGAACCTTAAACAAATCCAGGTGTTCATATGATGTCTAGGGAAGACACAACGAAGACAGTAAAATGTAGAAACTTCTGATGTTAAAAACTCAATTTCCTTGAAAAAATAATATAACGTGTGTGCTTGTGTCTGTATATGTAAAACTCCTGTACACCTGCTTTTTCATGCAGTCATTTTATCAGCCAATCATGTGGCAGTAGGCCAATGCATAAAGTCATGCAGATACAAGTCAAGCGCTTGAGTTAATGTTCAACTCAAACATCAAAATTAAGAAAAAGTGTGACCTGGTGGTTTGTACCAGACTTGCAGGTTTAAGTATTTCCGAAACATTTTGGTATTGGGATTTTAGATTTATAGGATTGGGATTGAATGGACACCCAGATGAGGAAGAGGTTCCCATCATTCCCGTTCCTCATGCCATCTCAGGTTTTTCTTTGCCACAGTCGTCACTTGCTTGTTTATTAGTGAGACACTACCAATTATTAGGAACAAACTTGTACATTCCTTTATATCCACTTTATCTCTGTAAATCTACTTTGAGACAATGTCTATTGTTAAAAGCTCACTACAAAAAAAGAAAAAACTAATTGAACTGAACTGTCACAAAGGACAATCTCTAGAGTTTGCACAGAATGGTGCATCAAACAAAAAACAGAGTTTGGTGAAGGGAAACACCTTAAGAGGTCAGAGGAAACATGTCCGATTAGTCTGAGCTTCCAGGATATAATCACACAAAAAAGAATAACGCCACGGTGAGCAGAAAAGCATCTCAGCATTCACAAAATATTGACCCTTAAGGTGGATGAGCTACATGCTACATAATGTTCTCTAACTGACAATCAAGAACAGGAATCTGAGGGTATCATGGGCACAGACTTATCAAAGAGTGAATGGCTGAAGAAGAGATACAACCACATCCAGTTTCCTTGAGATTAAAATAAAATAAATAAATAAATAAATAAAATACGGTGGAGGCTCTTGGGTATGCAGTAGCAGATATCCTGTGGAGAAGTGATGCATATATTTTAAATTATGATCCAGGAAGTGCCTGCAGTGTACATGATTTTACATTTAGTTTTAAAGGTGCACATTAGATTGTGTTTATTAGTACATAACTTATTCATTCTTAAACATCAAGATCCCGAGAAGATGACGAGAGAGAAAGAAATGACATGAAAGTCTTCCATGGACTGCATTATTATTAATTATTATTATTATTATTATTATTATTATTATTATTATTATTATTAT
>JAAIIK010000128.1:1190528-1210336 GCA_014706435.1 Silurus glanis
ATTATTATTATTATTATTATTATTATTATTATTATTATTATTATTATTATTATTATTAACAATGAAAAACCATACAGTAAGTATTTAGCAGCTAGCAATAAAGCCTTGGAAATATAAATTAAGTTGTATAAATTATATAAAATATTGTATAAGTTGTATAAATTGTATAAAAATAAGTTTATTTTTATAAAGTGTCTTGGCTTTTATTAATTTTATTTCTCAATAGCTAAAGTTTGGGGTTGACAAAAACGGGGAAAAACTTAAAAAAAAAAAAAAAGAAACGCAGCAATAATTTACTCTGACCTGAATGTTTCATCTGAGAGAAGCGAAATATAAACCAGGCTGCTACACATGCACTATGGTTAGAGATAAAAATATAAATAAGTCATTCTTGGCACCAAAAATGGTTCACATCTGAGTCCTAGATGCAGAGCCACGCTTGAGAGCAACACGCGAATCGGGTCAACAAGTGAAGCGCGTTGTTTATGCTTTTTCACGATTGATGCCGGTTTAATAACGATAACGACGCGTCGGTTCACCTCTCCGTAGATCATCGAGTGCGAACAGGCCGAAACATGCCATAAATGATGCAACACTGCTGTTCACTCGACCTCTATAACATTCCGGCTGACCCCCTCGGGAAAAGACGTGCCGTGACCTATGACCTCGGTCAATACTTATAGGCAGAAACTGTAATGATGTCATCTGCAATTGCTGAAATGGACTCTGGAGATAAGGGGTGGGGTGGGGGGCATTAAGTAAAGCTCTCTTTAATCATAATAAAAAAAGCAGAAATGAATAGTAAATAACAGTACTCTGTGCATGTGGGACCCCGAAAATGTTTACGAGGACTTCATATATTACGCTGTATATAAAACAATTCTGCGTTGAACAATACACTTGACTAAACCTGCAAAAAAGGTTAAACAGTTTGACCTTCCAAATGATCAATATGGTTCTTTTGTAGGTCCGTTTACAATCGCCTTTAAAGCCAGATGCACACTGTGTGATTTCAGCACCTGAGCCAGATTTTGAAAATCTGTAGTCTTCGACATGTTCACCAACAGCCAATTGCGATAATATTTTTCCTTTAATGAAATTCTGGCAGCGTCAGATGATTTCAGACTCTTTCCTGCAGCATGACTTCTACGATGACAGTCAATCCGAGAACCAATAGGAGCGACGAACCTGACAACTCAGGGAAAATGTTGAAACGAGTCAGGTGGACAGAACAGCAAGAACCAGGGCCATTTCTAGCCTTTTTGACACCCTAGGCAAGATGTCAACTGCCCTCCCGATGGCTTCGCCCTCCCACCACAACGTCCACCCCCACACTATATAAGTCATTCGCAACCTTAGGTTAAGGTTAAACACATTTGATAATCAAAAATTGCAAAAATTGCAAAATTGCTTGAATTCAAGCATGTAAACATATACTGTATATTAAACTTCAGCAAAAATAATGGTAAATAATTGAAATGGGTGAGGGCGAGGGAGGCAGCAAGACGCTCAGTGGCGCCCTCCTAGCTGGTCGTGCCGTCGGCGACCGCCTTATTTGCTTATGCCTAAAAACTGTGCTGACAAGAAGGGAAATTGAGTTATTGAGGGAAAAGGAGCGTTTGTATGACGTTTTTATTATAATGGCGTGTCAAGAACAAAAATTCAACACTACAGATTTTTTTGTTTGCTGCCATTAGCAAGAGAACGTGGGTCTGAACGTGTTACAAATTGATGGCTTCGGATGAGTCTTTTTTCTTTTTAAGTGTGACATGTGGATCATGTTCGTACAATCTGACAATCAACAATCGCAAAGGACGATAAAAATCGCACAGTGTGTGCCCGGCATAAGACCATACACTGAAACTCTGACTAGGCACCACACTACCACCACACCATTTCCTTTCCAGCCACCATAACTCTCTTTACAGATCATTTATGATAGCGCAAGGATGAAGTGATATATCATAGGTCGGGGTGCCGCTGTGTAATGTATACCAGCTGTCCCGAAATGATTTCTTGTTTTATCCTTTATTTTTTTAAATTTGCTGTTAGTCTTTGTGTGTCGAAGGGAGCTGAAGTCCATACTTTATAGAAATAGGTTCTGTCTTTCCAGTTCAGTAGTATCATCTTTTTTTTTTTAAGAATGTGAGGGATATTTATAGGATGGGTTCAAGATGGCAAGAAAAAGAAAATTAGTGATTTACTGCTGCATTGCTTCAGTCTACATTCATCACATTTGTAAACCTTGAAATCAGGGCCATTGCTTGCTGGAGGTATACTGTAAATTGTCTTTTTATGGCCCTGGACCACCATGAGAGGAAAAAAAACAGTTTTGCTCAGCCGAAATGTTGCCTATCGAATGAAAATAAATGAGCTCAAAACCCTATATTTTACTATCATTAGTCTAAAATGTTCACGTACTATATCAGGGTGTCAAAACTACAATTTGCACAAATGTATTGTTTAACTAGTGTGAGAAAACACATCATGCAAAACATATTTAACATCAGGAACAAACAAAGCAGAGGCAAACCCAAACCACTGGTAAGAAATCAATGCTAATTAACTGGCTTCACTTCTGATTACTTGCTTCTGTTTGCTGAGGTAATCGAGATAGAAAAGATTAGCGTGTAACTAGCTATGTGTAGTATTTAGAGCTAGCTAGTAGCATTGAGTTGTTTTTATTTCATTGGGTATTCAACTGTTTAGGTTCCATCCAAGATTCTGAAGTATTCAATGTGTTCCTTCTGTTGTATTACATTATATGATGGTGTAAGTGGTATAAGTCTGGATTTGACGTCCTACAAATGAAAATATACGAAATGACGAAACTGCTAATGAATAATGAGTGGCGGCAGCACTGCCAGGCGTGATGACCTAGTCTAGGTCTAGGGTAAGTAAACCGAAGATCACGGGTTCAATCCCAGTATATAGATCTAGAAGCTATGTGCTGAAGTTCTTACTTTTGCGCAATGCAGCTTTCACTTTTCTAACAATTTCCTTGTCGAATTAATAAAGTATTTGGATTCTGATTAAAAACAGTGACTTTTTCTTAATAATGTTTGCTGCTAAAAGTGCACAAAGCCAGCTCCATGAAGATATGATTGATCTTATCTTTACATGAGTTGGAGTGGAGGGTCTTAAGTAGCCTGCTTTAGGGATGAATTGGAATGCTGACTGCACCCCAGGCCTCTTCACCTCACCTACATCAGAACCTGACTTTACTAACACCCCTTTGGCTGTATGATCTTTACAAATCTCCACAAACACACTCCAAAATCTAGTGGAACAAGACAAGTGGACAAGTTATTCCAAGTACGTCCTAGACAAGTTATTAAAACTAAAAAAAGGGGGACAAAATGTGAAACAGGAAATGTTCAAAATGCACATGGTCAGGTTTCCACAAACTTTTCTCCTTATAAAGCCTACATAAAATCGTCTTTTTATTTATTTTTATAATAAAGCGAAATTCAGGTGTAACTCCCGCTTTATACCTTATTGATTGATTGTTTGGTAAGTTCCCTCTAAATCCCATGGATCCTTTAAATTCAATTTGATTAGGAACACAAGCCTGTCATGCCTGTTGAAGACATGCTTTGTCCTACAGTTGAAGGTCAATTGTAAAGCTGAAAAGCTTAATCCTGTCTTGGCCTAGATACTGTATTTCCTGACTATATAATAAGTGCCCTGCTGCACTATAGCAGGTGGATTTGATTGATTTATACAGCAAAGGAAGCACATAAGATTATTGTTGCATTAGCCTTACTGTGTTTGCATATATTTCTAGTCAATAAGGCTCATGTGAACCTGACATAATTTACTTATTCATTTTTTCCTGGAACTGCAGTACATGCACTTTATTAAGTGGAAGTACTAGCTTTGTATTAACAAAATGACAGCGAGTGTATAGGATGTCTTTGGATGCAGTAGCATGAATTTTTTTCCCTCGCTTAAACTCGAACCTGTTCCAGCATTACTTTACATTAGTTGGAAGTGTATGAACAATCTTGAGTGACCTGTTATAGAGATCTGGCCTGAATTGGAATGCTGACTGCACCCCTGGCTTCCTCATCTCATCTACATCAGGACCTGACTGAATGAGCACAAATCTCCACAAGCACACTCCAAAATCTATTGGAACATCTTCCCAGAAGAGTGGAGGTTATAATATAAAATAATAGAATAGGATGTTCATGGATTTAATATTGTTACAATTTTTATGTACAGTTAGTCCCAAAGTTACGATGGTTCAGCTTACGGTTTTTTCGTTCTAATGATGACGAGAGCATTACAAAAAAATTTAGTAAATGTAATTTTCGTACAATGCGTTGGGCAGGATGTACGCATCTCTCGCCTGCGGTTGACAGAATTCAGTTGTTATGGTGTTTTTTTATGTATTTTTTCTGCGCTTTTGGTTTTTCAAAGCCCAATATTAGCTCTTGTCTCTAGCCTTTTAATCGGTGTTGCCAGACACTGAAATTTTACGCTATACTGATCACCATTCTTTAAGACTCCTTTGTAGGCTAGGCCTTGTCTCGCCTGAAAATATTTTTTAAAATTACAATGGGTCATTGGAACACTTCTCCATCTTAAGTCAATGACTACCTGTATTACTATTATTGTTATTATAATTGTTATTGTGTTACCATTATTATTTTTGTTATTATTAAAATTACACACCATGTATATAGTTTTTTAATTCACCTATAGTTGCTATAAACAGCCACTACATGAACTCAATGAAGACAAAAATGCAGCTTTTGTAACATTGTATAGAGACTCAGCTCAGTGTCACCTGTCAAACTGAAATCTGAAGATTTACAACGCAGACTTTTACAAAAGAACTGACACTGGAGACTCCTTACAGACTTACATATATTATTCAAAAACAATTACACATACAAACCCCTGTGTAGAAATGCTAATGTTAGGAAAGTGGATGCTCAGTGTTCAAGATGTTTGTCTTCTAATCAAAAGGTCATAAGTTAAAATCCCACCAAGCTGCTATGGGTGGGCCCTTGAGCAAGGCCCTTAACCGTCAACTGCTCAGTTGTATAAAATGATAAAATGTAAGTTGCTCTGGATAAAGGCGTCTGCCAAATGACGCCCTTAAATGTAATTAAAATGCTTAACTCAAAAAAAAAATGTATGGACTCTTTTCCAACTTATTACAAACAAAACTTTGCAGCCTAAAAAGAGAAAACACTTTTCAAAGACACCTGATTTGGGCTTTAAGCATATTTCGGTCTTGACCTTGCGCACATGATTGGATTTGTAATGGGCCGTGCCCTCTAAAAACCTTTCAAATGTCTGGGAAATTAAAGGCCATGTGTGTAGCTTTCCTCCAAATCCTGTTCCTTTTCTTCTTGACATCTGATCAGTTTGATACAGCGAAGGAAAGTAAATCTCGCCCAGCAAATGAAGTATTGATCCATGGCCCTCTGGCCTTGGCTGCACCTTGTGTTTGGCGCAGCGAATGACTGACTTTTTCTGAAGGCCACAGAGAAAGAAGAAAATGCCTGGGGAAGAAGAGAGAGGGAGAGAGAGAGAAAGAGAGAGAGAGAGAGAGAGAGAGAGGAAAGAGAGAGAAGAGAGAATAGACAGACAGATGACTGAATGATGCCTCATGTGTCCCGATATAGATCTTTAGGCCCCCAGCCTCTCTCTGGCTTGCCAGTCATCTCCCGACCTCTGTCTCTCTCCTTGCTGCCTCAATTATTTTTCCTGTCATTAATCATTGATGTCAGAGGATTCTGAATGGAGCTAGGGTGAATGTGATACATGCGCCAGGGATGGTAGGAAATGCTTCGGCTTCCTAAGGAGGTGTAAAGAGACAGAGGCTCGGTTCCAACTCCGGCATTACTTTCACTTGGCAGGCCCCCCGTACCAGTTTATTATATGCATATGCTATTAATTTTTATAGTAATTGCATTGTTGTAACAAAATGTTCCGCTTGATGGTTGTCCGCTCTCCCCGTTCCGATCTTCGTCTGTGTTCTAAAGGTGTAGTGACAGTTTTCAAACGATTCCCTAAATCATTTCAACGAATCTAAATTCTCTGCTCTTTAAACGCTTTCAAAAATGTCCTTGCATTCTGATGTAGTAATTCCATGCCATGGCTAATTTAAAAGCCTGTCAGCTCACAATAGGCTGATTTAGACATGGATGCTATTAGACTTATTGTTGAACAACAAAGATTGATATACTATACATTTAATCTGAATATAAACATGGCCGAGTTCTTGCTATGGAACAGATTAGCATGCTAATCGACTCCTTTTAAAATTACTATCCCACTAGTAAAACTTTATAGTATGTTATGTTCGATTCGATTCAATGAAATTTCATTTCATTTGTATAATGATTTATACACTTTGATTGTTCCAAAGCAGCTTTTAAGGGTTAACTTCCCGGGTTGGGAAGGGAATGATGGCACATTTTGGCTGCCGCTCCTTTTTCCCGTGTTTTCATTTATTTATTTTTTTTATGTGTGGAAAGCGCTTTGAGATGCTAATTTTTAAGGCGCTGTATAAAATAAAGATTATTATTATTATTATTACGGAGATAAAGAGGTTCTAAAGTTGGAATGTATACGTTTAGGGCCTATAAGTTTGTTCCTTATAAGTTTATCTCTAATGATGGAGCCAGTGGCGACTGTAGCAAAGAAAATCTCAGTGAGATGATATTAGGAAGAAACCTTGAGAGGAACCAGATTCCAAAAGGAACCCATCTTTACCTGGGTGGCACCAAATGTCCATTCATTATACACCGATCAGTTATGACCGGTGAGTAAATGACATTAATAATCTCTTCATCATGGCACCTGTTAGTGGGTGGAATATATTATGCAGCAAGTGAACATTTTGTCATCAAAGTTGATGTGTTAAAAGCAGGAAAAATGGGCAAGCGTAAGGATTTGAGTGAGTTTGACGAGGGCTGAATTGTGATGGCTAGACGACTGGGTCAGAGCATCTCCAAAACTGCAGCTCTTGTGGGGTGTTCCTGGTCAAAAGTGCTCCAAGGAAGGAACAGTGGTGAACCGGCGACAGGGTCATTGATGCATGTGGGGAACGAAGGCTCCCTCGTGTGGTTTAATCCAACAGAAGAGCTCTGATTGAAGCTCTGATAGAAATGTGACACTGCATCACAGTTTGTATGGGGCTATGTATCCAGAGACCAGTTAATATTCGGCAGGTGGTTATTATGTTATGGCTGATTGGTGTAGTTCCATCAGTGTTGAGGTGTACTGTTCAGTGATGGGTGCTTAAATGCAGAACTGTTCATAATATTTCTCCCAATTCTAGTCATTTCTGATTTCACAACTGTCACTGTAAAGGCTAACACATGCTTCCGGTGAAACGCATGAAGCGAGACATCATATGCTGCTCATGCTACATCACAAGACAATCGCAGCACCCTGAGAGCAGAGTAATGTCATTCCTCCCACTCAGAAATCACGGCCTCTGGCTCAAACTCCCAGCCACCAGCTGTGATATTGTCAAGATTCAATTTCCGACGTTAATGGGAATTCTTTTTCCACTCAAGAGCTTTATGGCTATTGGAGAAAAAAACATATGTAGAATTTTATTTTTTAAAGTATTGATTAAAAGGCTATTTATCCTCAAAGTCCAATGTCTGAAATCTTCATGAAGTGGGATCCAATTGGCACTGGTACATCTCTAGATGTGCATTTGAGAAATGTTGCATTAATTTAATGCTTAACCATATTATTACCATCAACTCCACTTCATTCGAGGTCAATTAATGCATAGCCAGACAGCTGGGCAGCCTAACACCGGAAAACATCAAGCTTTATTCAGGATGTAGATTGGGATCGGAAGCCAGTAATCTGCAGCAATGACACACGTCCACTTTCCAGTTCACTTCAATGACAGGGAGTCCCCTTAAATGTCATCCATCCCGAAACACCTCACTGTGAATTTACGAGTCGTCTAGAATGCTCATGTAAATACCCCCTTATGTGCAGGGCGTTTAGTCGACTGAGAGCCCTCTCATGCATTTTAATAGCTCATTTTCTGGTATATGTTTGGAGAAAAAAAAAACGTTTGCCGAGCGCTAGACAGTGAGCTTCTGCGATACACATCTTTGTGCGGCTGTAAATTGAAGCATGGGCTGTTAGGACCATTAGGCATTTGTATCTAAAAGAGTGGTGAATTCAGGGCCAAGCGACGTGACCGAGACTAGCAGAGCCCTGTTTCAGGAATTATTAGGTTCAATTTTGCATCAGTGACAAACTCGTAAAGGAAAAAAAATAAAAACAACAATCGCAGCGGGCGGCTTTGCAGTCGTCTTCTCTGGTCAAAATAAGCTCATGAATATTGAGGTGGTGAAGTGGACCTTGCTTGTTTTTTTTTTGTTTTTTTATACAAAGGACTCATTTGACCAAGATGTGCACAAATAGAATAACAATGTGTGTACCATCTTTATTCTCAGTGCATATTTATTTCTTTTCTTGCTTTGTTTTCTCAAAAACACAAATTGAGGCGGATTTGTATGACTTTATATTGAAAGCAAAAAAATTCCCATTGCTTCAGTATGCTTTTACCCCTCGTGGCTCAGGAAATGAATTTTACAGCACTTTATCTAACCAGCATCTAAACAGTGTGTGAGGATCACGTGTTTCAATTCTAGCGCGATCCATTATTGTCTAGGGGCAATTTTAGTGTGGTCTAGTCACCTAGGGTCATGTATATAGGAGGTGAGAGGAACACCAGAAGGTGAATCTGAGAAAAACGCTTATAGTCACAGGGGAGAACATGTGAAACGTCTTATAGGCCATGTCCACACTAATACGTTTTCGTTTGAAAACATATATTTTTGGGTCGCAGTGTGGACTGTGAGAACGGAGGCTTTTCGAAAACAGTGAAGCATTTTTTTTTGTCATTGCCGCAACGTTTCAAAGAGCCGGAAAGTAAATGAGTGTAAACGGCGCAGTTCGAAGAGTCGAAGGGTACAGCAACGGGAGCGTTTTCAGACATTTAAGTGTGAATGAGTGAAGTGTAAACGTTTGAGGAACGATTGAAAACGCTGTTTTCAAGTTTATCTGAATAAATGTAAATGTAGCCATAGACATTAACTGGATCGAAGTTCACGATCAAATCAGAGACCCTGGAGATGTCAGGCAGCAACACCATGCCACCTTCTCTTTTAGGTTATTACAAGCATCAGCAAAAAAAAGCCTTAATACAATATTTAATATATTTCATAGTATCTTCCTTCATTTAAAAGCAAACCTAATGCAGAAGACCCCAAATGCAGAAAACCAAACATAAGTTTGTATGTGTAGTGCGATGCACGTGTCTCCTGCTTTAAAATAATTTCTAGGTTGCTGTAAAATCAACAGAACTGGTCTAGATCAACATGACAGTCATTGAACAGAATAGATTTGAGTAGCTGAATATAAGAGGAACGCTTATAACAACACAAAGTGAAGTCCCTGACTATATTCAGGCAAGCTGTGGGGCTGAGGAAGACACCAGCAATAAATGTCCAGGCGTATCCTCCAGTGTTTCCACTGAATCTAATATCAAATATACTCAGTTGATTAAAACCCTTCATAGTCAGTATATAAAGGCAGCAGAGCAGAGCAGTTTAAAGTCTCATGTATATTGACCATGTTCAGCCCAAGGCCAGTTCCTTTGTCTGGTTCTCATTCGCTGGCATGGTTACAATCACCAAGCCGATTTCTTCCATTGCTTTGTAATGCAGCTTGCTCCAGCTTGTGATAAGTCCCAGTAAGAATGTGCAGTCCAACTCTAGTTTTTTGGCTCCAACAGCTCTAGTGGTGGGATTTGCTGTTTTGCTAATGAGCTCTATCCATCTGGTATTTGCTCTGGAGCTCTAATGGGATCTACAACTTGGGGTGTACATTCTGTTGCTTCACTGACCATGGTACAGCTGCTGTATTTCCCCATCACACTATAGCAATATAGGTCCAGTGATTGGATCTACAGCTTTATTCTAATGCTTATTTGTTTTTATTGGGCTCCATATATGGAATCTACAGCTCTAATGAAGGTCTCTGCAACTCTAGTGATTAGATCTACTCAGATGTCTGATAGTCTTTATGGAACGGAAACGCCACCTATAGTAATGATCTCGAAAGCTGCAGTAATGGAATCTATAGCTCAGTTGATGGGAGCTATTGTGCTATCAATGGGATCTGCTGCTCTGCTAATGGACTTTTACAGCTCCAGTGATGTCTCTACAGCTCTAGTAATACTGTAGGATCTCCATCTCTGGTGATGGGCTCTACACCTCTAGTGATAGCATTTACAACTCCAGTAATGGTATTTATACCTCCACTAATGCGATCTAGTGCTCTAGCGATGGTTTGTACTGCTCTAATGATGAGATTTAGCACTGGTGATGTAATTAAGCTCAGATGATAGATTAAATAGCGCTAATAATGCAGCGTGTGGTGTAAATGTCCGTGATAGAAGCGAGAGAGACTCCAATGATCTTCTTTGCTGTCCTCAATATCCTCTGTAGGGTCTTGCAATTTGAGACGGTGCAGTTCCCAAACCAGGCAATGATGCAGCTGCTTAGGATGCTCTCGATAATCCTTCTGTAGAACATGGTTGGATGAGGGGAGGGAGATGGCATTTCTCAGCCTTCTCAGGAAGTAGAGGTACTACTGGGCTTTCTTGATGATGGAGCTGGTGTTGAGTGTCCAGGTGAAGTTTTTCACCAGATAAACACCAAGGAATTTGGTGCTCTTGACGATCTCCACAGAGGATCCATCGATGATCAGTGGAGAATGGCTGCTCTGTGCTCAACAACCATCTCTTTGGTTTTTTCAACATTCAGAGACAGTTTGTTGGCTCTACACCAGACTGTTAATTGTTTCACCTCCTCTCTGCATGTTGACTCGTCATTCCTGCTGATAAGACTGACATGTCATCGGCGAACTTGATGATGTGGTACGTGCTGTGCATTGCTACACAGTCGTGAGTCAGCAGAGTGAACATCAGTGGGCTGAGCACACAGCTCTGAGGGGCCCCAGTGCTCAGTGTGGTGGTGCTGGAGGTGCTGTTCCCAATCTGGACTGACTGAGGTCTGCCAGTCAGGAAGTCCAGAATTCAGTTGCAGAGGGAGGTGTTCAGGCCCAGTAGGCTCAGCTTCTCAAGCAGGTGTTGAATGCTGAACTGAAGTCTATGAACAGCATTTGTCCTGTTAAGGACAAGTCCTCTTAAGTCCTCTTATGTTAAGGACAAGGTTAAGTCCTCTTCAGTTCTGAAGAGCAGAAGTGGCTCCTCATGGCCAGGTTTTCACTTGTTTCAGAACCGGTTTAGACATCTGACGAGCGGTTTGTATGCTGGAATTAGCATAACAGAGATGTGGTCTGAGTAGCCGAGGTGGGGGCGGGGCTCCACATGGTACACGCTGGGGATGGTTGTGTAAACAAGATCCAGCGTACTAACCGTTCTTGTTGCAAAGTCCACATGCTGATGGAATTTAGGGAGCATTGATTTGAGATTTGCAAGGTTAAAATCACCGGAGAAACATATAAGGGAACACAGATTTTAACTATGTTCAGCACAAAAAAGGATTGCATTCAGTACACGTGCACCGAACTGAAAGCTTCGTACCGAAACTGTTCGGTGCAAATATGTGTATCATTACACCCCTAGTGTGGATATATTTAATATTTCTTTTGTCTTTGTTGTTTGGATCACAGTTCAGCTTTGGCTTTGGACTTTTTTGTGTATTCAAATTCCTTAAGCAGGGGGACGGGGAAAGAAAATATCAGCTTGATCTATAATCTAGTGTGCAGTTGTGCAGTTGTTTTGACTAATGTTATAACATATTCCAAGCAGTTTATATGTATTAATGAAGAATTAATCCAGTCCGGTCTAGTCAGATGCACTATTGTAGAACTGGGATTTGAAAAAAAAACCTGCGATTTCATTATTTGGTTAAACAACATGTGTCACGAATGGTATCTTTTAGTTTTAATTTAGGGATATTTTTTATTAATGTCCACCAAACCAGGGTTAAAAAAACAATAAAACCAATAATATCACTGTCTTTCTCTGTCTTATTCTCTCACGCTCTCTCTTTCTCTCTCTTTCTCTCTCTCTCTCTCTCTCTCTCTCTCTCTCTCTCTCTCTCTTTCTCTCTCTCTCTCCATTGCTAACCTTCATTTCCACACTGCTGACTGTTCTGTCGTTCCATCAGGCCATGGCATGGACGTGTACCACCAGAGCAGGCAGTCTATCAAAGAGCACATTAAACTGGCGTTTTGTATTCATGAAGCACAGGACTGAATCTGTATAGAGGATCTATAGACTCCTCGGTATTCAAATCAGGGCTCGGGTTGTGTCCTAGCAGCAAGGGGAAGTGTATGAAGCTCATCTGAGCCTAAAACTGTCACAGAGCAGCTGGAAGAGTAACACACTTCATTTGTGTTCAGGATTGTCAGCAAATGGCCAAGGTGGGCAAGATTTAGCATTTCAGTGATGTGTCAGGATTTCACAATCACCAAAATATATATATATATATATAAAAAAATATTAGGGGAGGAAAAATGCACAGGTTCCAATTTTTTTTGTTTTTTGTTTTTGTTTAAGGAGATATTTGAAAAAAATGTGCACAATTGCAAAAAAAAGTTCGATGATGAAATCTTAATAAAACTTGGGGTTTATTCGCATGAATATTTTCCTTATTTGCAATACAATTTGGAAATCGATGTTGTAACCAGTTCTGTATTAAATCATTCCGTTTTTAAATAATTAATGGCTAAAAGTCATCGATCAGCCATGACAAATTTGTTGTCAAAAAGTTTGTTTTGCGCTTGCACTGTGGCTACAAAACTAATTTATCCAACAAATAATTGAAGCCAAGAACATATACATAGCCAAGAACTTGCATCACACATTCGCTTCAAACTGTGCAGCGCTGTTCGTTAATTAAAATAGACGTTTTTGGTGTGGTTTACGACATGCTATGACACACTGTTCTTTAAAAAAAATGGACAAAAGCGCGTCAGAGAGCTAAAAACGCTCCCAGCACAGTCTGAATCACTTTCCCCCTCAGCATGCCGCTTGGCGTCACGTCACGAGGGGCGGCGTCGCCTGAAGATTGAACTATGAATTCAAATCGAATCCGATGATAAATATTTCTCCAGCTCTGCTATTTTTATGGGTGAATATCAAACCATAACTTCCTATTGCTTTATGCAAGACCTTGCAGCTCCTATGAAATACAGGAAGTGAATAGAATTATAATGAATATAATAAAAAGCGAAACCTTGACCGACTCAGTAAACTTCTTACGGTGGGTGTGTTAAAACAGAGAAATGATCAAATGTGACAAGAGCAGGCGCCGATTCAGGATTGGAAAACGCTACATTACTGAAATATTGCAGGAACGAGTAACATCGTCTGGTCCATTCGGTGCTTTTGCACATTTTCTCTGCACCGAAACACCTGAATCAACATGGCAGCTCATTAATGAGCTATTCGCGAGAATACATAAAGCGAGCGATTTCAAGTAGGAAAAATGATAAAATATGCAGCGCAAAGATGAGAGCAGCAGGTTTTCTGGGGACACCGGCGGAAATATTCCCACAGCGACAATGTTGAAAAGTGCTTTATAATCAGTCAGCGCAGGAACTAGGCCTAGATATCATATTTTATTTTACTGTGCAGTGCTGTAAAGGTGGAATGACGAGATCTATCACTTGCTTCTTAAACTGTTTCTTCAGTGGACACAACAGAAGGACAGAAATACAGGGATTGAAGACAAATGTGTTTGTCAAACAATTGCCTTTAGCATACTGATTAAATGATGAACACACTTTATAAAACAATATTCAGGTAGTCACCAAGTTACGATGGTGCGAATTACGATTTTACGATCGTACGATGACGATAGCGATACAAATAAAATATTTTTTGCATGGCAGGCAAAGGTAGCAGCCTATAAGCGGTGCGATATGTTGCACGCGCTCGTCCATGCACCCGCTGCCTCAAACATATATAACTTTAACTTTCTTTCGGCTTCTCCCGTCAGGGGTCGCCACAGCGGACCATCCGCATGTTTGATTTGGCACATGTTTTTATGCTGGATGCCCTTCCTAACGCAACCCTCCCCATTTATCCGGGCTTGGGACCGGCACTAAAGATTGTGCAACCCTAATGGCTGGGGTTGATTCCCTGACCGGCGATCGAACCCGGACCGCAGCGGTGAGAGCGCTGTGGCGACCCCTAACGGGAGAAGCCGAAAGAAAGTTTTACTAAAGCAAGAAACCCAATGAACACAATTCAATAAGTCTCCTTTCACTGCAGCCACAGACAGAGTCAGACCTTGGAGTGGCCAAATTGCAGTTCCTCTTTAAACAACATAGATTTGAACATACCATGAGCACATGCTGTTCATTTCTGAAGGTTTTATGGCTATATGCGATGTGACAGCTGATATCTGACTGGATAGAAACTCCAACCTGAACTACACTCAGATGTGCTGCTCCTAGACGCAGTACACTTGAGAGAAACTCTATGAAATAAAGAGACGAGACTACTGGGGAAAATTGAACACATTTTCATGGACAAAAATATCATTAACCATAAGTGAATCTGATAGTGTTTAGGCCACCAGTGAATTACTATAAAGACACATTACTGTATTTTCAATATATTTCCGTAAAACTGTGAGTTTAGGAAATTATGAAAAATGATGACAAAAGTTTAGTTCACATAAAAGGTAACAAAAATGATCAAATTATATAATAAGACTTGCAAAGTTGTCTTATTGTGTAAAATTATTGAATAAGAGCCTGCTAATGAAGATCAGTGAGAGATGGGTCATAATCCTGAAAGGAAGGAAGGAAGGAAGGAAGGAAGGAAGGAAGGAAGCTAGTTAACATGACCTGCCTAACTAGGTTTACATTAAATATCATAGCAACCTTAACCAAGTTCGTGCATTTAGCTTGCGTTGTGAATATATGATATAATTATAGTAAAAACTAGATGAAGATTGCTGTAGATTGACTGACTTTCTACAGAATTTTCTTCCAGCCCATAATAATCTGAATTTAAACCGCACCTTATTTTTGAGGTATTTGACCTGAAGTCATGTAATAAATGGCTTGAATATTTCACAGAATATTTAAGGATCAAAATTCCACATGCCTGATTACCACAAAGTTTCTATATAAGAGAACCAGACTGATAGTGTTTCTAAAAAAAAAAAGCTAGGTATGCTAAATATCATCCATCTGTTTAGTGCCAGTGCTTTAATCCTGCGATTTAGGCTCAGAGCCAGGAGTGATTTCCCCCAGATCCCATCAGTACCTCTGAGAGGCTGCTGCCAGGGTTTATTCAAAATCAAAGCTCTGTAATTGACACGCTTTAGCACGAACAAACAGCTTGACTCAGTGTGAGGAGTGCAAATCAGCATCACAATTCAAATCCCAGGAATGAAAGTTGGGTTTAATGTGGAATCTTCGTTTTGAAAAATAACCAGATTTTTATTCTTAGATTTCAGGATTATAATCAGATGCATACTGAGGATGGCGGACACTCGAGTTAGGTGGGATGTTTTTAAAAATTTACCCAAAATAAAATTCCTTCAGTTATAAAGGCATTTTTTTTTTTTTTTTCTCTCAAATTGAGAACCAGGCATTTTAGAACCAGGTTGGTGTAAATGTGCTCTTTGGCGCCCCCTTTTGATTGTGAAGAAAATATAAGACAAAGAGACACACGCACACACACACACACACACACACACACACACACACACACACACACACACTTGTCGCTGTGTAAGCTTTCATCTCTCATTCCTCTTCCAGGAAAATTACAAACACTTACAGGACACTTTATAAGGAACACCTGTACACCTTTTTATTCAAGCAATCATCTTAGTAACCAATCATGTAGCAGCATCAGTACAATGCATTATATCATGAGGGTACACGCTAGGAGCTTCATGTTCACACCGACCATCAAATGTGGAAACATTTGGCCTCAGTGATTTTCATATTATGACGATTGTTGGTGACTGACCTCTGTAACTGCTGATCTTCTGGGATTTTTTACAAGCAGCAGTGTAGTAAAGAAAAAACATCCATTCAAGAGGCAGTGTGAAGACAGAAATGCTTTGTGATGAGAGAGAATAACTAGACTGGTGTGACAAAAGCTACAGTAGGTGACAAAAAGCTACAGTAACTCAGATAATCCTTCTGCACAATCATACAAGGACTACGAGACAGATTGTAGGGTGACACCAGCAGAAGACTACACCAGGTTCTGCTCCTGTCAGCCAGAAACTGAACATGTAAGCATCAGTAGCCACAGGATAACCAAAAATGGACAGTTTGTCAAGTTAAATATGCTCCTAAGGTACCAGTGACTAGTGTTCCTAATGCTCTACCTTGGGATCGAGTTATTTTCAATTCGAGGCCACTCTCTGCAGCTGAGACTGTTTCCACGTGAACATCCTAAAGATCCATGAGGATTCTGAGATTAAATTTGTTTGAATTAATGAATAATGACTTCTCAATTGGTACCAAAAACATGAATCCATGTCTGCAGTCCTGGCTGGTGGAGGTGGTGAAGTGGTGTAGGGAATGTTTTTTTTGGTTCCCTGGTGGTCTAGTGGTTAGGATGCGGCGCTCTCACCACTGCGCCCCGGGTTCGATCCCCAGTCAGGGAACCAACCCCAGCCACTTTCAGTGGCGGTCCCAAGCCCGGATAAATGGGGAGGGTTGCGTTAGGAAGGGCATCCAGCGTAAAAACATGTGCCAAATCAAACATGCGGAGGATCCGCTGTGGCGACCCCTAATGGGAGAAGCCGTAAGAAAGTTTTTAATAGCAGGTAATAATCACTTGAATGCCAAAGTCTATTCAAGTCTAGTTTCCTCATATCCTAAAAGCAGAGTGAGGATTAAAAAAAGAATAAGATGGTGGAAACTAAAGGAGGAAGACTGTAGTGTGAGATTGAGGGAAGAGGTCAGACAGGGGCTCTGTGGTGGTGAAGAGGTGCTGGATGATTGGGCAACTACTGCAGAAGTGATAAGGGAGACAGCTAGAAAAGTACTTGGTGTGACATCTGGAAATAGAAAGGAAGACAAAGAGAGACGTGGTGGTGGAATGAGGAAGTGCAGGAGAGCATAAGGAGAAAGAGGTTGGCGAAACAGAATGGGGATCGACAGAGTGATGAGAAAAGTAGGCAGGAGTACAAGGAGATGCGGCAGCAGGTTAAGAGGGATGTGGCGAAAGCCAAGGAAAAGGCATATGAGGAGCTGTATGAGAGGTTGGACACTAAGGAAGGAGAAAAGGATTTGTACCGATTGGCCAGGCAGAGGAACCGAGCTGGGAAGGATGTACTGCAAGTTAGAGCAATAAAGGATGGAGATGGAAATGTGTTGACTAGTGAGGAGAGTGTGTTGAGAAGATGGAGGGAGTATTTTGAGCAGCTGATGAATGAGGAAAATCAGAGAGAGAAGGTTGGGTGATGTGGAGATGGTGAAGCTGAAGCAGTAAGTAGATAAGATTGGTAAGGAGGAAGTGAGAGCAGCGATTAAGAGGATGAAGAGTGGAAAGTCAGTAGGATCAGATGACATACCGGTAGAAGTGTGGAGATGTTTTTGAGAAAGGCAGTGGAGTTTGTAACCAGATTGTTTAACAAGATTCTGGGTAGTGAGAGGATTCCTGAGGAATGGAGAAGGAGTGTGCTGGTACCGGTACCGATTTTTAAGAATAAGGGAGACGTGCAGACCTGCAGTAACTACAGATGAATTAAGTTGATCAGTCACACCATGAAGTTATGGGAAAGAGTAGTGGGAGCCAGGCTGAGAAAAGAGGTGACCATCTGTGAGCAACAGTATGGTTTCATGCCGAGGAAGAGCACCACAGACGCATTACTTGCTTTGAGAATGTTGATGGAGAAGTATAGAGAAGGACAGAAGGAGTTGCATTGTGTATTTGTGGATTTAGAGAAAGCGTACGACAGGGTGGAGAGAGGAGTTGTGGTATTGTATGAGGAAGTCAGGTGTGGCAGAGAAGTATGTGAGGGTGGTGCAGGACATGTATGAGGACAGTGTGACAGCAGTGAAGTGTGCAGTAGGAACGACAGACTGGTTCAAGGTGGAGGTTGGACTGCATCAAGGATCGGCGCTGAGCCCTTTCCTGTTTGCAGTGGTGATGGACAGGTTGACGGACAAGGTCAGACAGGAGTCTCCATGGACTATGATGTTTGCGGATGATATTGTTATTTGTGGTGTAGGAAGAGTAGGGAGCAGGTGGAGAAGAGCCTGGAGAGGTGGAGGTATGCGCTGGAGAGAAGGGGAATGAAAGTCAGTAGGAGTAAGACAGAGTACATGTGTGTGGATGAGAGGGAGGGCAGTGGAGTGGTGCGGTTGCAGGGAGAAGAGGTGGAGAAGGTGGTGGAGTTCAGGTACCTGGGGTCAACAGTGCTAAGTAATGGAGGGTGTGTTAGAGAAGTGAAGAAAAGAGTGCAGGCAGGGTGGAGTGGGTGGAGAAGAGTGACAGGAGTGATTTGTGATAGAAGAGTATCTGTGAGAGTGAAAGGGAAAGTTTATAGGACTGTGGTGAGACCTGAGATGTTGTATGGTTTAGAGACAGTGGCATTGAGTAAAAGACAGGAGGTGGAGCTGGAGGTAGCAGAGCTGAAGATGTTGAGGTTTTCGTTGGGAGTGACGACGATGGACAGGATTAGAAATGAGTTTATTAGAGGTACAGCGCATGTAGGACGTTTTGGAGACAAGGTGAGGGAGGTGTGATTGAAATGGTTTGGACATGTGCAGAGGAGGGACATGGGGTATATCGGTAGAAGAATGCTGAGGATGGAGCCACCAGGAAGGAGGAAAAGAGGAAGACCAAGGAGGAGGTTTATGGATGTGGTGAGGGAAGACATGCAGGTAGTTGGTTTGATAGAGGCAGATGTAGAGGACAGGGGGGTATGGAGACAGATGATCCACTGTAGCGACCCCTAATGGGAACAGCCAAAGGAAGAAGATTATTATTATCAGTAGTATTACTTTTTATTATTCTTATTTTTTACGTCTTATTTCTGTATCTTGAATTATTTTACCTGGAATAACTTCTGAACTTCCCTTTACCATCTATTCATTTTTTTTTAACTCTCCCTCTCGAGCGCTATCTAGCGGAAATAGAAACCGGGACGAAAAAATAACCCCACCCAACTCGGAAGTGAGTTTTGTAGTTTTCCGATAATTTCACTAGAGGGCGCCCGCAAGCGCACTGTCCCAGTGACGTCAGCAGCACGCTGAATCGTGTGCGCGCGCGGGGGGTCTCCGCGTGGACAGAGAGCGAGAGAGAGAGAGAGCGCGCGAGATCGAGAGCGGAGAGGAAGCGCGTGCACGGGTGAGTGTTGATGATGCTGGACGCGTGTGTTTGTGCGCGCGCGCGCGCGCGCGTGTGTTTGTGTGTTCGCGCTTTGCGTTGACATTTGCTGTAACAGGTAGCAGACTGGAGGTGAGAATGCTGTATAGTGCAAGTTGTAATGTATTTATTTCTGTTATTATCAGTGCAATTCATGTATTTACTATAATCTTTTATAATTCTTATATCATGCTATTTCTTTTATCTACTTTTTTTTATCTACTTTCATCTACTTTTATTTCACAACCTAAGCATTTTATTGCACAAAATTAAATTTCAGGATTCATTTCCTAACACTTTCCTAGGTACATAACTATGTGCATAGCTTTTATGCACGTGCATTTGCTGAAATGTATCATGCCTAGGAACACAGATAGATAGATAGATAGATAGATAGATAGATAGATAGATAGATAGA
>JAAIIK010000128.1:1214927-1231071 GCA_014706435.1 Silurus glanis
TATATATATATATATATATATATATATATATATATATATATATATATTAGGGATGCACGGAAATGAAAATTCTTGGCCGAAACCGAAAACCGAAAAAGAGGAAAGCAAGGCCGAAAACCGAAACACCGAAAGAAATGATGCCAATTATTATTACCATTGCATTTATGGCTATGACTGTGTATTAACCTTACTAAAATCAAGGCATTTTAATTGCATAAATTAATATTAAAGTTTCAAAGAATAAATCAATTACAAATTATGAAAATATTCATTTATAGCACATTGCAACAATGCACAGGATAAAAGAAATTAAAATTCTAACTAAAATGTTTAACTTAAATGCACTCATGTGTACATTAAATAATAATGTACAGGCCCTCTGGCCTGCTGAAAGGTTGTAAAATTAAATATGTTCTTTCATAAAAACAAAGTGCATTCAGAACAAGTGCAACTGCTTAAACATACAACAATACAACAATATCACTGGGAAACTTCCTTGCCTTTTCAAAAACGTCCGCCACAGACGGAATGCGCGTGCTCGGAGGGGTTTTGCTTTTCTGTGCCGCGTTCCTCTCATATTCAGCATAGCGATCATGATGTTTGGATTCCAGGTGATAAATTAAACCCGACGTGGAGAAGGTCTTTGCAGACGCACCCCATCTTGAAATTTCGGCATTACATGTTTTGCAAATCGCTATCCGTGGGTCTTTCTCAGATATACTGGAATACGTCCACACCGCAGACATGTTGCTTCAGACAAGCACGTGCAGGCCGCGGTTTCTGTTTGCGTCATCACAACAAACTGTTTCGGCCGTGTTGCTTCGGTGATCAAAGTCTTTCGGTGGCTGAATATTCGGTGCATCCCTAATATATATATATGCACGTGAGATATATATATATATATATATATATATATATATATATATATATATATAAATACGTGCTGCACGGGGAGCTGCGTTTCATCAAGGGAAACATGGGTTCCCACATGTACTGTGACATTCTGAAGCAGAACATGATGCCCTTCCTTCAGAAATCGGGCCGAACGGCAGTTTTCCAACATAATAACGACCCTGAACACACCACCGAAATGACATCTGCCTTGCTGAGGAAGCTGAAGGTTAAGATGATGGAGTCACCAAGTATGTCTCCAGACCTGAACCCTATTGAGCACTTGTGGGGGATCCTCAAGCGGGAGGTGGAGAAGCGCCATGTGTCTAACATCCAGCAGCTCCGTGATGTCACAAAGAGGATCCCAGCAACAACCTGTGCAGCTCTGGTGAATTCCAAGTCCAGGAGGATTAAGGCAGTGGTACATAACAATGGTGCTCACACAAAATACTGACACTTTGGACACAGTTTTGACATGTTCACTGAGGGTGTACTCACTTTTGTTGCTAGTTATTTAGACAATAATGGCTGTATGTTGAGTTATTTTTAGAGGACAGTAAATCTGTACTGCTGTACGAGCTGCACATTGACTACTGTAAAATATATCCAAGTTTAATTTCTATTGTATTTTCCCTTGAGAAGATATACTAAAAAGGTTGCTGAAATGTGAGGGGTGCACTCACTTTTGTGGGATACGGGATACTACACACATATATATATATATATATATATATATATATATGTATATATAATATTTTTCTCCTATGGGCAATTTGGTATTGCTTTGCCTCTGCATTTGAGGGTTCAGAAAGCATGAGCTGATGCTGCATGAGTTCAAACTCATTTTGTATATTAGGTATAAATGAAAACACATTTAAGCCTGAAGCGTTTTATTCAGCGTTTTATTCAGGTTTATTCACATTAATGTCCTGAAGCGTTTTATTCCTTTGCCATGGCATTTTGATTTGTTAACTTGTCTATAAATATATATTTTATATATATTTCTACATGCTTTCAGTGTCACAGAATGTCTGTTTCCTGTGTGTTAGCAGTAGATCTTCTGTGTAGGAAAGCAAACAGTAAATCGTGATATTAGAACACGGTAACGTGTTGCATTTCTGAAACTGAATTAAGGCCGGCTGTGTTCGTGGTCGTGTCCTTTCAGTCGCGCACGTTTTTTCATCGTGTTGCAAAAGGAAGGCGAGTGTTTGCTCAGTTCTCCTGTGGTTTAGAAGCACATTCATAATAACTGCAGGAGGGCCATGTCCTGGCGTTCAAACAAAGAACAGGCTGTTCTCGCCATTCCCGCTAACCCATGACTTACACTTTGTTCTCACTATTTCACTTTTATTTTTATTCCGTATGTATGTGTGTAGTCGTATATCACATATCCATGTGTGTGTGTATGTGTGTGTGTTTAAGCTGGACTTGCATTTTCAGGCGTTGCTTCTCCTGTGAACATTGTACAACAACAAATAGATGTTGAGATGATCAGGAGCGAACCTTGTCCAGCCCGGTTATGTCGAGATGTTTGACATGGAGTATAATCTTTTTATCCGCACGGGAGGGCATTGCATTTCTGAGAAAAATAGACTGTCATTGCACATCAAGAACTTTTATTTTCACATGACTCTGAAACGACAGCTGAGAAGAAACTCCAGCATGTGAACGGTTGATCGAGTTTCCTAAAAGCAATGCAGTAGAAAATTGTATCTCTCTCGCTCGTTCTCTCTATCTTAACTTGGCCTGATTTGCACTTTTTGGAAGTTTTTGAGTTTTCCTCCCCGTGACGACTTGGCACACAGTTTATAGGGTCGGAGCTAAAAGGAAGAACCCCGGAATGACTATTTTTCCAGGTTTTCTTGAGTCTGTAATTAAAGGATATTCTGATGCTATTCTGATAACTCTCCAAAGATACATGTAGATTGTGGGTCGTTTGAAAATGTACTGTTACTGTTCGTTTTTGGCGCAAAACCTCACCATAAATTCAAACTGTACCCCGGTGCAGTCTTAGTAAAAGGATGTGAAATCTGAAAAAAAAAAAAAAAAACTTTCTTTCATAAATCTAAAGAAATAGTCAAGGGGAGAAAAACAATACACCATTTTTCCACTTAGCCCTAAAAGCTTTTAGTTCGGCCAATACTTTTACTGTCAATCGTGCTTTCTACGCTATTAGGATAATGTAGCTAACCGGTAATAAACTTTATCTGAGCCAAAAACCCATCTCTTCAAGTATCCGCCAGAATACAGTGTGAATGTCTGAACTCTATAAAACTGAACACTGTGTGGAACACTGTAGAGCTAATGCTAATGGGACAGCCATCTTGAAATCCAGAATCCTTTAGTGAAATTTGGCCATTTAGCACAAGCCAATAAAAAAACTGTGTTGGAAGTTAATGATGGTAATTTTTAAGTCCAAACTTGAAACCATTGTTTTATTTAAATGTTAGATTTCATTGCTTTAAATAGAATTGTCCTGTGAGCAGGTGCAAAAGTCATAATGTACTTTTATTTATTTTGAGTGAAAGTAAAAAAAAAATTCTTCTTTGTACTGTTCCATTTTTTTTTATTATTTGACGGAATGTTCACATTGATTCGGATCTCATTCCAATTTGCCGTTTTGAAACCTTTAAAACAAATCATTGAAACGTCTGAAATGCTGACCTTCCTATACCATGAATGAAAGCTTAAAACATTTTTTTTAGCCTTTGTCATTTTTCTTAGGTGTTCCTGAACATTCCGGTAACCTTTGAAAAAAATTAGACCTACCGTAAAAAGTGTACAAGGTAAAGTTAATCTTCAACAATGCTATCTAGGTGGTGAAAGTTTAGTGGTTAAGGCTCTGAGTTACTGATTGTAAGGTTGGGGGTACAAGCCTCAGTATCGGAAATGTAGTGGAGAAAAGGATAAAATATCACAGTAAAATTTGATCAAAGAAAGTTTCTGGCAACAAAGATACTCTGATCAAGTACAGATTCTTAAATAATTTACTTCAGTACTAATTAGTGTTGTTCATTATTGATTATTTTTAGTGGTGGGCACCTGGTGGTTATTGTCCACCATTAGTAAATATCAGTAATGCATAAGTCACGAATGGAACATCGCTAACAAAATTTGAACAAAAAAAAAAAATTCAATTCGTACGACTTTCATATGGTACAGTTATCGTCTCTTACGTGTCACTGAATAGTTTTCCAAGAAACTTCAACACATCCTTTATTTCTGTATGTCTCTCAGATCACCGTGGTCCTTTGCCTCTGCTTGAGCCCAGACACGTTTGAATTAAAAGACATTTAGTGCACTAAAACCTTGAAAAATCATGCAGATTGAGGTTGAACCTGAAATGGCAACTTAATCATAGCTGTGAATCCTTTCAATCATCTGTTCAAACATCACAAAAATTATTAATGAAGATGCCTAATATAAACTCTTATGACCTTTCAGGAACATTTATTTTGTCAGCCAAGCATATTATTTATTTATTCATTCCGTTGATTTAACAGCGGGGAGAAAAAAACGATGTGGTAACAGGTCCTTTGGTCACCTTGGCAGTTAGAGTGTTGGATTTGTCAGTGGAAATCACCATCTGGAAAGCCCCAAACGAGCCCCTGAGTCCTTTGAGTGTGTAGGATCTAAAATCTCTAGGAAAAATATAAAAGGGTGGGTACATTATGTTTGTGTGGCTACAACCCTTCAGTTAAGTGTTGTATATTCAAAATTCTATTTAATTCCCTGGTTGTGACACACATGAGGTCACAACCAGGTTTGGACTTAATCCTGATTTGACCTACTGTTGTAGTATTGAAGTAGAATTTTGGCACAGAATTCCTACTAAATTAACATGTTATGTAACTGTCTGGAAGGTGAAGTGGATATTGATACCATCTCATTGCTCCTGGGTTCCTGGTTTAATCCATAGTTTAAATGTTTCATGTTCTTGCTTTGTCCACATAGATTTGTTCTTTTGGCCAAAACAAATTCCAATAGATGAATTGGCTGCGCTAACCTAAAGAATAGCTGCCAGTGACAGTAAGAATTTGTGTGCACATGGTGCCTTGTAATAGACACACATCCATAAAAGGTGTATTCCTGCCTCATACTTTGTATTCCCAGGATAGGCTTTGGATTTTTGCAACATTACTGTAACTCATATGAGGCAGTAAAGGTGAATAAATGGATGAATATTTGAATGAATGGCTCTTGTCCAAGTTATTATCAAGTCTTGCAGGTTCTATGTGCATGTTAATATCAGTTCATAGAAACTAGTGGGGTTTCTGGTGCTTTGGGGTCTTTTTGGGGAAGTGATAGATCAGTGGTTAAGACATTAGACTTCTGATCAAAAGGTCATTAGTTCATATCCCAGTATTACCAAGCTATCACTGTTGGACCCTTGAGAAAGGCCCTTAGCCCTTAACTGCTCAATTACATCAATGAGATTAATGTACATCGCTCTGGATAAGACCAGATGACATACCGGTAGAAGCATGGAGATGTTTAGGAGAGATGGCAGTGGAGTTTTTAACCAGATTGTTCAACGAGATTTTGGAAGGTGAGAGGATGCCTGAGGAATGGAGAAGGAGTGTGCTGGTACCGATCTTTAAGCATAAGGGAGATGTGCAGACCTGCAGTAACTACAGGGGAATTAAGTTGATCAGCCACACCATGAAGTTATGGGAAAGAGTAGTGGAAGCCAGGCTGAGAGAAGAGGTGACCATCTGTGAGCAACAGTATGGTTTCATGCCGAGGAAGAGCACCACAGACGCCTTATTTGCTTTGAGAATGTTGATGGAGAAGTATAGAGAAGGACAGAAGGCGCTGCATTGTGTATTTGTGGATTTAGAGAAAGCGTACGACAGAGTGCCAAGAGAGGAGCTGTGGTATTGTATGAGGAAGTCAGGTGTGTTAGAGAAGTATGTGAGGGTGGTGCAGGACATGTATGAGGACAGTGTGACAGCAGTGAAGTGTGCAGTAGGAACGACAGACTGGTTCAAGGTGAAGGTTGGACTGCATCAAGGATCGGCCCTGAGCCCTTTCCTGTTTGCAGTGGTGATGGACAGGTTGACGGATGAGGTCAGACAGGAGTCTCCCTGGACTATGATGTTTGCGGATGATATTGTGATTTGTGGTGAGAGTAGTGAGCAGGTTGAGAAGAGCCTGGAGAGGTGGAGGTACGCGCTGGAGAGGAGGGGAATGAAAGTCAGTAGGAGTAAGACAGAGTACATGTGTGTGAATGAGAGGGAGGGCAGTGGAGTGGTGCGGTTACAGGGAGAAGAGGTGAAGAAGGTGGAGGAGTTCAGGTACCTGGGGTCAACAGTGCAAAGTAATGGAGAGTGTGTTAGGGAAGTGAAGAAAAGAGTGCAGGCAGGGTGGAGTGGGTGGAGAAGAGTGACAGGAGTGATTTGTGATAGTAGAGTATCTGCAAGAATGAAAGGAAAAGTTTATAGGACTGTGGTGAGACCTGCAATGTTGTATGGATTAGAGACAGTGGCATTGACTAAAAGGCAGGAGGCAGAGCTGGAGGTAGCAGAGCTGAAGATGTTAAGGTTTTCGTTGGGAGTGACGAGGATGGACAAGATTAGGAATGAGTTTATTAGAGGGACAGCACATGTTGGACGTTTTGGTGACAAGGTGAGGGAGGCGAGATTGAGATGGTTTGGACATGTGCAGAGGAGGGACATGAATTATATTGGTAGGAGAATGCTGAGGATGGAGCCACCAGGAAGGAGGAAAAGAGGAAGACCAAGGAGAAGGTTCATGGATGTGGTGAGGGAAGACATGCAGGTAGTTGGTGTAAAAGAGGCAGATGTAGAGGACAGGGTGGTATGGAGACGGATGATCCGCTGTGGCGACCCCTAATGGGAGCGGCCGAAAGAAAAAGAAGAAGCTCTGGATAAGGGTGTATGCCAAAATGCCGTAAATGTTCCATACTTGCCCCCCCCTTTTTTTTTTAAAGAAACTAACCCCAATATGTTTAAAACTGAAGTAAAAACAACAGCTTAACTATTTTTGGCTAGTATTGGGTTTTAATTAAAATTCCCCTGATTTTCTACCTACAAAGCTAAAGCAATGCTGAACATTGTGGTGGGCCGTGCATTTGGTACCTGGGCCTTCAGTGGGGACTTACCCGACTTAATTCACCTCTTAATACCACCATTATGATGTTGCAATTATAGAAACCATTAATACAATACAAAAACGCAATATAACTATGTGTGACATTACAGAGAGAGAAGCATTTCGTGTATAGAGGGTGAATACCATTTTACAACTACAAACCACTACACTACCACCGCAACTGTGCCTCCTACATCATCTGGAGCAGTTCAGAATCAATATTTGTCTAATAACATGACAAAAACTTAAAAAATGTAAATAAAATACAACCTACTCAGCAGAGATGCAGACTCATAATTTGCACCGCTCCTCAGAGGCTGTAAGCCAGTGGTACCGCTCATATTCACTGGTCTGGAAGTGGAGAACAAACCCTTTCCCAGGCTGAGACAAGCTAGCTAGCTTCAGGGACGGCCGACCTCCTCACGATCTCTAGCTTTTCTTGAAAATTGATTTTTAATTATGTCCAAGACCAAATCAATTTCTTTTTTTCAGTAGGCATAAAAAGTCGTACTCAGATGTATTAATGTGTGCAGCACGCTACACACGTGTTTTACCAGTCGAACTTGGCTGTAACAGTTTCTATGCAATGACAGTAAAGTTCTATCTTATCTTATCTTGTCTCATCCTGTCTGTCTGTCTGTCTGTCTAACTGTGCCACCGCTATACTCGCTTCAATCACAGATGGTCTTGAAACGTTGTCTTCACACCATTTCGGAATCCTAATCTAATTGAACATTGCATATTTTATTAGTTCAAATTGACAAAGATTTGTAGTAGCAAAGCTGAATTGTTGAGGGTGTTTTGATGAGACAGCAGTCATCCCTGTGAGCAGTTAAAGCTGTGATCGTGTAGTTTTCCACACATTCACCATGATCCCCATTCTGACTCTTTATCCCTGGGGTCAAGCGGAGGATTTTATCAAGACGTATTACATTCCTCACAGAGCCGGTCTGGCTTTGTGAAGAGTTGTTGTTCACGCCTCAGCCATTTTTTTCTAATGTAGACACTTTTCTTTGTGCTTTCTTTTCACTTTGTAATGGCATGACACAAGGTCAGTAAGTGTTAGCTCCATTTTAGCTTGCTGAAAATGCATACATTTTTATTACTGAAATTGCTTACAAGTATATCTGTAAAAACTAAACCCATTTAGTGCATTTAATTGACATCAAAATGCAAATCCATATAAGAAATTATTTTTATTTAATATAGTTTTCAGTAAAAATATGAAAAACTATTTCAAATTACTCTAATAAAGGTAAACACACTGCACTGTACTGTTGCGTCAGTAATAATGGTCCGTAGGGAAACGCAATGCTCCGTGTGTAGTAAAAATAGACTAAACGAAGCATCGAGGAAAATTTCCCTTCATGATTTTTTTTGTATTCGAATTACTCGAGTTACTCTACAGTAAATAGTGTATACATACTGTATAATGAAATGCAGGGAAATGTATTTTTAGTTCCTCATTCAACATAATTAAAATAAATTATAGCAAAATATAGTTAACGTATTTTAAATAATGTAAAAAAAAGTGCTATACATTGCTGTACAATGTATACATAATGAATGCAGTATGCATTCAGATTACAGTTTATACTACAATATTGCAAGCTGTTTTGTGTGTGTGTGTGTGTGTGTGTGTGTGTGTGTGTGTGTGATGTCCATAAAGAAGAGTCATACTGCACAAGTTGTATTGTGTCTATTTGATTAAAAGGGTATTGTAATATTTCAGCTCCAGTCAAAATAGAAGTTTTGAGTCAGACGTTTAGTCTAGTTTTGTATTTGTACTATCGGCTTGCTCGGTTTATGAGATCCCCTCACCCTCTGTGCCTCTAAATTGGACATTATTGTGATTTCGGTCTCTCACTTCTATTGTCATGCTAATTCAGATCCTTTTTCTTCATCAAATTTTTTTTCTGCATCAGCTGAAGTGGGAGAAAGTGAAAAGGCTAAGCTGTGGTTTCTGCAGTTTTTGTGTAACTAAATATGATCAATATTGATATATTTAACACTTTTAACAGTATGGTAATGGTTAAGAAGTAATGATTACTTCTACTCTAAAGTACTGATGATTGTGTATGATTTTTACTACTTCCAGTTGTAACAGATACAGAGATATACACTATATATACTATATACACTACACTATATTGCCAAGTATTGGGTCACCAGGTAATAAGTACGGTATGTGGTTTTTGAGCAATGCATTCCACATTTAGTCCCAATTTGCTCTTATAATTCCCTCCACTTTTCTGGAAAGATGTTCCACTAGATTTTGGAGTGTGTTTATGGATTTTTGTGTTCATCAGCTACAAGGGTGTTATGAAAGGCAGGTACTGATGTAGGTGAGGAGACCTGGGGTGCAGTCAGCATTATAATTCATCCAAATGGTGTTCAGTAGTGATGAGATCAGAGCTCTATAGCAGGTCACTCAAGATCTTCCTCTCCAAAGCATGTAAACCAGATCTTCAAGGAGCTCATTTTGTGTACGCCATGCTGGAACAGGTTTGGGTTTCCAAGTTCAAGTGAATGCAAAATTTTATTATAGCGCCATCCAAAGACGTCCTGTACAATGAGTGCCTCCAGTTTTGTGTTAACAGTTTGGAAAAGAACCACATATAGCAGGAAAGTTCGGGTGACCCAATACATTTGCCAATTTAATGTATGTATACACTATATGTCAAGTCAAGTCAAGTCAAGTCAAGTTTATTTCTATAGCGCTTTTCACAACAGACATTGTCTCAAAGCAGCTTTACAGAAATCAACAATCAAGGTGGATGGTGTGCATTTGTCCCTGATGAGCAAGCCGTGGTGACAGTGGCAAGGAAAAACTCCCTTAGATGTTATGAGGAAGAAACCTTGAGAGGAACCAGACTCAAAAGGGGAACCCATCCTCATTTGGGTGACATCAAGAGTTTGATCATAAATCTTTCAACAATACAGAACACTGGAGAGTGAGAACTAACATGAGTACTGGAGTATAAGATTTATAAGTAAATGTTCTTTCTACAGTCTTTGGTATAAAAGTAGGAGCTACTGAGCTCAACATTTGTGATTATCACAGATCCAGCAACAGCATCTCCATGCCAGAGCCTTTAAACACTCCAGGAGGTCCAATGCCACACATGTAGTGGGATCCAATTGGCACTCGTACATCTGTAGATGGTTCGGGATGTTTGCAAGTTCGGCATCTACTTCTCCATGATCACCCATAGGTCCATAATCTTCACGAGGTGGGACGTGACTGGAGCTGGCCAAACCTCAGAAAGCCTCGGGATGGGGAGAGAAAGAGAAGCAGTGGAGAGGAATTAGCGTAGCTGCTGTTCATGATATTAACAGCACAAGTTGATAATGTGCATGTGATCAGATGTTCTGGAGCACAAGGTTATGATGTGATGTGTGTTGTGTGTAGGCTTTGCTAAAAAGATATGTTTTTAATCTGCACTTAAACTGGGTGAGTGTGTCTGAGCCCCGAACACTGTCAGGAAGACTATTCCAGAGTTTAGGAGCTAAATGTGAGAATGATCTACCGCCTTTTGTGGACTTTGCTATTCTAGGAACTACTAGAAGCCCAGAGTTTTGAGATCTCAGGGAGCGTGACGGATTGTAGCGTGTTAAAAGACTGGATAGATACATGGGAGCCAAACCATTTAGTGCTTTATAAGTAAGAAGTAGTAGTTTGTAGTCTATTCGAAACTTAACAGGAAGCCAGTGTAGGGACGATAAGATTGGGGTTATATGATCATATTTTCTTGACCTAGTAAGAACTCTTGCTGCTGCATTCTGAACTAACTGAAGCTTGTTTATTAATGATGCAGGACATCCACCTAGTAATGCATTACAGTAGTCTATTCTGGAGGTCATGAACGCATGGACGAGCTTCTCTGCATCGGATATAGATAACATATTTCTTAACTTAGAAATATTTCTAAGGTGAAAGAAGGCTGTTTTTGTAACTTGATTGATGTGATTTTTAAAAGATAAGTTGCTGTCTAAAATAACTCCCAGGTCTTTTACCGTTGAGCTAGTAGTTACAGAACATCCGTCTAACTGCAGGCTGAGATGCTGGAGCTTCTGTGTACTAGTTTTTGGGCCGATGAGCAAAATCTCTGTTTTATCAGAATTTAATAGCAGAAAGTTATGGGTCATCCAATCTCTTATTTCTTTAACACACTCAGTTATGCGAGCTAATTGAGCTGTATCGCCTGGTTTAGATGAGATATATAGCTGAGTATCATCAGCATAACAATGGAAGCTAATTCCATGCCTTCTAATAATATTTCCTAACGGAAGCATGTATATTGTGAAAAGCAGGGGTCCTAGAACTGACCCTTGTGGCACGCCATAATTTACTAGCATTAGCCTGGATAGCTCTCCATTTAAATCTACGAAATGGTAACGATCAGACAGGTAGGATTTAAACCAGCTTAATGCCTGTCCCTGAATGCCGATGTAATTCTGTAAGCGATCGAGGAGAAGATCATGGTCTATAGTGTCGAACGCAGCACTAAGATCTAGTAAAACTAATAGAGAGATGTAGCCTTGGTCTGCAGCTAAAAACAGGTCATTAGTGATTTTAACTAGGGCAGTTTCTGTGCTATGATGGGGCCTAAAACCTGACTGAAACTCTTCAAAGATATTGTTCTCTTGCAAGTGGTTACATAACTGGGCAGCGACAATCTTTTCTAAAATCTTAGACATAAATGGGAGATTTGAAATGGGTCTGTAATTCGATAGCGTGTTTGGATCCAGATTAGGTTTTTTAATGAGGGGCTTAATAACTGCTAGCTTGAGGGATTTAGGGACATGACCTAACGATAGTGAGACAAAAAGTAGTGAGACACCAGACTTTTCCAGCCATATGTAGTTCTTCTCCAAAATATAACCACAAAGTTGGAAGCACACAATTGTATTGGATGTTGTTGGATGCAGTAACATGAAATCTTCCCCTCATTTGAACTAGGAGACTTAAACCTGTTCCAGCATGACAATGTACCTGTGCACAAAGCTAGCTCGATGAAGATATGTTTTACATGGGTTGGAGTGGAAGCTCTTGAGTGCTTTGACTGCAATCCTGTTGAACACCTTTGGGATGAATAGAACAAAGGCCTCCTCACCTCACCTACACCAATACCTGACCTTACTAACGCTTTTGTTGGGGGTTCCCTGGTGGTCTAGTGGTTAGGATGCGGCCCTCTCACCGCTTCGGCCCAGGTTCGATTCCCGGTCAGCGAACCGAACCCAGCCATTAGGGTTGCACAAGCCAGTGCACTCTTAGTGTCGGTCCCAAGCCTGGATAAATGGGGAGGGTTGCATTAGGAAGGGCATCCAGCGTAAAAACATGTGCCAAATCGAACATGCAGATCATGAATACGGATGATCCGCTGTGGCGACCCCTAATGGGAGAAGCCGAATGAAAGTAACTAACGCTTTTGTTGCTTAATGTGCTCAAATCTCCACAAGCACTTTCCAAAATCTAGTGGAACATCTTCCCAGAAGAGTGGAGGTTACTATAACAGCAAACGGGGACTAAATGAGGAATTGGATGTTCAAAAATCAAATATGATTCTTATGTTCGTGTGTCTACAAACTTTTATACATATAGTGTACATAACTTTTAAACTTTAGTTGACTGGTCATTTAGCTTAAGTCCCTTTAAAGATTCTTCAATAAACTACCCAACATCGTCTGAATAAAGAACCGTAACATGCGGTATTACGGTTACCATGACAACGCTCATTAATTTTGTTCTTATTCATTACACAAGGTTAGTGTTCAGTACTTAGCGATTTCAAACATTTTTACATTTTTAAGCAATGATTTGGACAATTTATAATGATATTTAAGGACTTTGGAGGTTCCAGTATCTATGGTTAACCTCTAACGTTTACACTTTTTGACCCCTTGCTACATCAATATAGGAGAAATCTGAAAACTCCAAAGTTCACCTGCCGCAAAAGCTCGTTCACCGAGTGTGGAAAGTGGAAAGGACACAGGACATAAAAAGGCGCGTTTGTTTCGGTAGCGGTTACCTTCACAGGTTTTATCTAGGTGAGTTCACAAAACGGCTCCAGCTTGCGCTACTCATTATTATGTGATATAATCTAAATCAAAGATCGGTCCCTTCTACAGAAGTATTTGTGGTTTCATTTATTTGCCTGATAGGATTTTTGTTGCCACTTCTGTCACGCAGCTTAGCATTTGAGAAGGAATATGCAACCTATAATTATTATCGGGTCTGAAAATCTTTGACAGTTCTTGGGATTTAAGTTTTTTTCAGACATTTGCCAAACATTCCAGAGAATTAAGTAATCATTACTACTGATCACTCATCCCACTCAGATTTAATGAACATTCCCTCAGCCCTGAATCTATACACTCTGAAGGTACAGGAATGCAGAGTGACCCAGTGACCTGTTCTACATCATTAATCAGCTACTGGCATTTTTGTAAAATGCTTAAATTGCTGCCTGTTTGAAACCTTTTCCTAGGCACATATTTTCCAAATGCAAATATTTTATGGTCTTGGATAAAAGCCTTGGATAAAACATGCAGATTTTCAGATCATCTGGAAGAAACCATGATCATCAACTTAGGTAGACATGCTATCATTATATCATAATATGCAGGCGTATGTGCACAGTGCATGTAAATTTCATATAGGGTGTCAATAGGGTTATTTTTGGAGTTTGGAAAATGATCACTTAAAAAATGCATTTCTGAGACCTAAAGTTTGGAGAGTTTCCTTTCCCTGTTTAAAGACACTTTACATGTTTAACAAGAAATCCAGGACTGAAACTGGTCTCCTGTGACTTTAATCTGTAGCTTTTAAGGAAATAATATTTGCAAGTTGGTTTAGGTGCTACTTGAAGGGCATGCTTAGTGAGCTGTGAGATTTTATGCTAGAATTGTAGTTTCTAAAGACCTTCAATAAGCTAGTTGTGAATACGAGGCGAGGTAGTTTCGAGACTAACTTTGTTTACAAAAAAGTACTTTATTTATGTTTCCACTCGATCACTTTCAAAATAGTCCCCTTGCATAGCAATACGGTGCTCCCAGCGTTTCTGCCACTTCTGGAATGTGTCCTTTGAGTCTTCTTTTCGAAGCGTGTCAAGCACCTTCTGCGATTCATGCTGGGTCTCCGCAAGTCCGGGGAGGGCGGAGTCCGCAGGAGCCAAATCTAGCGAGTAGGGTGGGTGCAGAAGTGAAACTATGTGGATTGTTCTCCGACAATCATCATGCACAAGTTGCTGAAAGCTTTCAGCATTTTCAGGGGTTGAGCTCGTTGACGGTCTTACTGACCTCTCGTCGTCTTCAAGTGATGTTCTATCACCCAAACACCTCGCTGTATGTCAAACGTATGTCATGTCAACTGTCTCTGTGGCAGATTTGCTCAATTTCGTGCATTTGTTCTTGCTTGCTTTCCATGATGAAATCGCAGACATGGCACGTCAGAATTGCACCAGTTAGTACCAGTAGTCTCAAAACTTTTTTATACCACCTTGTATTGGACATAATATTGCTATTTGTCAAATCTGGAGTAAAGAATTCAATGGTTGGTGTAAGAAAGGATTCCTATTCAGTTGTTTTTCTACGTTTCACCACTAGAGGCAGACATACAGTTTACCAAGCAATGACAAGCTACCTACGACATCACATCACGCAACCTACCGAACAGCAGCTAACAGAAGACAGCAAGAATCACCTCATATACGATCAATTCAATCCTTTTACGGTTAAGGTTTAGACTTCAAAATCTGCCAACTTAATCAGTACAAATATACAATACTATATTGTACCTATTTTATTCCACTTTAGTTATTATATGAATTATTTAGTTTTCTCCTACAGTTTTTCTCAGTTGTTTTGGAGCGTTTGTCAGATCAGAAATGAAATTCTTAAAACTACTTGTTCAACCTCCACATAATTGAGTCATTTGTGCTCATCATAAGAATATTTCTTGTTGCTTTGATCAAATTGTGAATGCTTTTGTACATTAATTTAACTGATTGTGTACAAGTGTCTGCTGTTTTCTACATTATCAGTTGTTTATGTTCATGTTGTTCAAAATATATTCTACTGGTTTCACCTGAACAGTTTTAACCCCCAAAACATCTCAGCATCAGTTCATTGTATAAGTCATTAAATGCAAAATGGTTAAACCAGTTGTCAGAATCTGTCATCTAAAATTTCCATTAAACTTTATTTTGTAAATGTGACTTGAGTTGATGAATTGTGCAGATGAATCTTGAATGTCACTAATGAGGGCGAGTGAATGGCATCAGATCAACCAATAATCAACTAGTTCTCTAAAACAGGTCAAAGGTGAATCTTGTAAACTTTCAATTGGAGAGTGAATACAGACAGAGCAAAACATAGAACTATAAATTCTGAAAATGGATGAACAACCAATAAACAAACGAGCACTTGTACAGTACAATTAGAGTGTGAATCTTGTCTGGTCTCTTGCAATCAATATAAATCTAATATGCAACCAAATAAATACATTTGTGCTGCTGAAATTCATATATACCATTGTGCATTTTCAGTCACTGTGATCCAAACCATAGTTCATATCAAGAAATCCTCAAACTGTGCAGCGTCACACTGACAACACAACTGAACATTTTGATGATTTTGTTTGTGAACAATGACAGAAGGACTTTTCATTCTGATGGGAATGAGATGTTCATTGACACAAATACTTAGTTTTGAGAGATGAACTAAGGATTTTGAGAAAAATGCAGGCGTTTTGCAAGAAATCCAATGTATTGTGCTGTTTGCACAGTGTTTTGGGAATGCACTTGCTGGTTTGCAAATATTATGGATGATTTGAGAAATGCTCCAAAGCAACTGAGAAAAACTGTAATACAGAAACTCAGAGACAGTCAAATGTCTCCTATGTTGCTTGAAGTGTAACTAATAAGCTCCAGTCCCTGTCCAAAACCAGTAAACTATTTATCTTGCCGTCTTTCCTGCTTTGATCAGTCACTGGGTCCCCACATGAGCGGGACATGTCTACCCCAGGCATGCAGGATGCACATGATCAGTGTACTTAATACTACTCTTGTCATTAGGTTTATTTTTTTATTTATATATATATATATATATATATATATATATATATATATATATATAT
>JAAIIK010000128.1:1232327-1250416 GCA_014706435.1 Silurus glanis
CTCTGTGTCTTTTTCTTAGTAAAAGAAATGTGGCTTCTGTGCCCTATAATTAGTAAAAAAAAAAAAAAGAGGGGTGTGGCCTCTGTGCCTTATTCTTAGTAAAAAGGGGTGTGGCCTCCATGCCTTTTTCTTAGTAAAAGAAGTGTGGCTTTTGTGACTTATTCTTATTGATAGAGGAATGAACACTGTGCCTTATACTTAGTGTTGAAGGTGGGGCCTCTGTGCATGTCAGTCCATCACAGTCTCTATTAAAGTTACTGTATAAACACCAGAACATTTTAGACAGAAAGCTCAGCACGAACATTATGCTACAGCAACAAACATCAACAGAGCGAAAGAAAATGCTTCATGACTTCTCTGATGTATTATTACTGATCAGGTTGCCCATTTCGGTTACATGATCACTACTGGTATCAGCGAATACCACAATTAGACCTGTACTCTCACAGGATCTGAATAAAAGGTGTCGGTGGGTTTTATGTTTGTGGATTCACGAGAGATCGAGCCTGTGCTTTTAGACTCTGTGTAAAACTTTAATTTCTATTGAACATTACTAGATAAACATTAAAAGTTTCACTGATCGTATAAAACAAGTCTTATATGCAGTTTTGAAAATGCTTTCAAATTTTCCTTTACATTGTAGTAATTTTGGTGTAAAGAATTTATGATTCAATTTAAAATTTCTCCACAAAATGTGGTCAAGTGTGTTGTCCCACATACCCTGGCATTCTCTCATTTCTTGACTGTAATACAAAATGCTTTTTTTTTTTACCTCCCATTGTACCTACTCTACCTTTTTTACTTTGACCCTTTAAACATTTGGTACTTTACAACACCCTGACTCCTCCTTGTTTGGTCCACATACTCACATAACTTCCTAGAACTTCCTAAAGTATGCATTTTTATCCTGCAGATATATTTGTGTGTATTCCGGTTACCAAAACGCTAAGAAAGTTTTGGGCATGACATTATTCGATGATGGTATTATGAGTTTTGTGTGTTTCCTGCAATTAGGTTTTAAGAGCATTGCTGAGCTCCGAATTAACCATGTGTCTTAGTCAATATCAAAAGCCTTGAGCACTTGGCAGTGTTGAAGCCTACAATCGACAAACCCAGAACTCGAACATTAATCGGACGGTTTGTTTTTATATCGCCGTGCTCACCGGATTAGCCTGGAGATCGTCTTAACATGTGTGCTTTCTTTTCTCCTTTCCACAAAAAACTTTAATTCGACCTTGACTGGCACACACTGTAGTGCTGTTCACAACCTCTTTGGATACTACTATGGTTCTTCTTTTTAATTTTTTTTTTTTTGGTGTTTTTAAGCACCACAGGTCTGCTATTTTTCTGGAATCAGTGGAAGGTTGCCTCAAGAATATTATTCCAAACATCTTGAAGAATGGCAGCTCAAGTCCAGATTAGAGTTATAATGATTTAATTTGGCCAATTTTTCATTTTTAGTTCATTAATTTGCTGTATATAAATCAATCCATCATTCAGCATGTAAATGGTCTTTTTGCCCATATCCAAATTGCGCAAAACCATTCCAATGAAATGCATTTCTTTGTATATTTCATCTGTGTAGAAAGTTCTTAGTTCAAGGTCAGCCATGGTACAGCACATTTGGAGTTGCTGGAGGTTAAGAGATTCCATTAAGAGGCTAAAAATAGCAGCTTGGGCTGGAGGTAATTGCTGGGGTTTGACTTCTTAGCCTTCCAATCGATCCTGAATTTTAACCTCAAAACGACCACTTTTTGGAGAGATATGATTGGCAGTGTGCTTTTTCACCAATATTAAACGGATTTTGCATACCTTTGGACTTTCCGATCAAAACTGTGACATATGTTAAGATTTGACGTATATCTATACCTAAACTAAAATTAAACATCCTGAGAATAAAATTACACAGTGATACAAGTCTATAGTACAAAGGACGTTCAAGTCAAACCCGGACTTTTGAGCTACATTTGCTACATTTATACACGTATCCCAGTACTTAACTGGGATAAGTGCAGGGAGAGCTACTGAGACCGTTTTTGACTCTGTGGTGGCCTCAGCCATCTTCTGTGCTGTGGGCTGCTGGTGCAGCAGCATCTGTACTGCAGACAGGAAGAGACTGGACAAGTTGATCAGGAAGGCCAGCTCAGTCCTGGGGATTCCCCTGGACACTGTACAAGAGGTGGGAGAAAGGAGGATGGTGACTAAACTGTCATCATTACTGGAGAACGACTCTCACCCCCTGTAGAAAACAGTTTAATCTTTGAGCAGCTCTTTCAGTGACACACTGTTACACTCTAAGTGTCTGAAGGAGTGATACAGAAGGTCTTTTCTCTCTGCTGCTATAAGACTTTACAATCAGAGCTGTTCCCAAAATATACACTGTTATTGTATTTAACTGTTTAATAATAACAATTACAAAGTTTTTAATGCAATAATGTGCAATAACAATAATTTTAAACCATGCAATGCTATGTGTAATATGTTTGATAGTGTATTTATGCATTGTGTTGTATATACTGTATTATGTTTCTACATTTTTTTTATATATATTTGCACATTTCTTTTTCTTGGCTGCTGTAACACAGAAATTTCCCCACTGTGGGACAAATAAAGGTATATCTTATCTTCTCTTATCTTAATCCCTGGAAAGATTCTGCATAAAAAGATTTATCAGTAGGCCTGAACCATCCTAGGACATCCTGCTTCATTTTATCATCAGTGCTAAAATGCTGACCTCTGAGGAACTCGTCGATAATCCAGGCTCAGACGTTCCACGTGCAGGACCGGAAACGTCACTGTTATAGCGTCTTTAAAACGTTTACTTCATTCAAATGTCTTACTGCGGCTGTGCTTGAAGTCTTCTATAGATATCTGCGGGTTCCTCGCCTTCGTTCACAAGAAACTTCATCACCACACGCTGTTCTGTAACACTGTTGTCCCGGTCTCTAGACCGACCCACCACATGTGTGCCGCCTATCGGTAAGAGGACACACTAGCCACTTACTACTGCGTGTGGTACTGACACACTAGCATCCATTTTTGTAGCTGTAAAATTAGTCCCAGTTTGATTTGAACACCCCTCGTAATACAAAGCAAGTTCTTACTTGAGTTTTACTTGTGTATTAAATCTCTTATGAGCACAAACATACAGTCTGTGTGCACTACTTATGGTGTACAATGCAGTTCATTTTATATCCTTTGCAGTGGTCATGTACTGTCCAGGTGAATATGAATTTGTTTGGAATTGCCTCTGGAAGGCTACAGCTTGTATTAAATTTGAAAATGCAAGTTTTTGTAATGAATTGGGCAGCTCTGGTGATGTTTAGTTGTGTCCCCTTTGGTTTGCATGGTGACGCATGTAGCCTATTTTATTCACCACATATGAAGTGAGGGAGAGAGAGAGAGAGAGAGAGAGAGAGTTATCCTATCTGGACTTGACACTGAGAACGAGTGAAGTGTAGCCCTCTTTTCAAGGACGGCTTGTCTAATCTCTACAACAGAGCTGATGTACCGTGTGTGTGTGTGTCTGTGTGTGTGTGTGTGTGTGTTTGTGCATTTTTCTGCACACTTATTTCCTTCGGGGAAGTGCCTTCACCTCACGTGCTGCTGGGCTTTGCTCAGTTATCTTCTTCTATTTATATCCCCTTTCTATCAATGGCACTTCACTTCCTCTACTAAAAGTACAAGTCCCTCAAGTGACTGCAATTTCAAAAGAATCCGAGATCCTGCTTTACTTAAATACTACAATTCATCTCAAACTTATCATTTCGCTACTGTGGCTATATAGCTATTAGTTTTTCTCAGTTGCTTTTAACAAACAAAGTCATCAAAATGTTTAGTCATGTTAGTATAATGGCGACAGTTTCAGGATTTCCTGATGCTGAGATGTTTTGGGGGTTAAGACTATTCAGGTGAAACCAGTATAATATATTTTGATGAACATAAACAATTGATAATGTAGGAAACAGCAGACACTTGTACACAATCAATTAAATGAATGTACAAAAGCATTCACAATTTGATCAAAGCAACAAGAAATGGTCTTATGATGAGCACAAATAACTAAATAATGTGAAGGTTGAACAAGTAGTTTTGAGAATTTCATTTCTGATCTGAGAAACGCTCCAAAGCAACTGAGAAAAACTGTAATTCATTCAAATGAGTCAAATTAACCTCTGCTTTTTTCAACTAACAAATTCACATACATGGAAGTAACATGGAAGATCGCACTGCATTCCCAACCCTTGTAGCCGAACCAAAGATCTTTTGGCTGAAAGAATCAATATAGATTCAATCAAGTATTATTATCTTCATATATAACAATCGTTTAGTGAATATTCTGTGTAGTTTTTGTTTATGTTCATGTTGATCAAAATTTATTATACTGGTTTAACCTGAATAGTTTTAACCCCCAAAACATCTCAGCATCAGTTCATGGCATAAGTCAATGAATGCAAAAGGGTTAAACCAGTTGTCAGAATATGTCATCTAAAATGTCTATTAAACTCTTTTTTTGTAAATGTAAATCTTGAATTTCACTAATTGAGGTTAGTGAGAGGCATCAGATCAACCAATGAACAACTAGTTCTCTAAAATAGGTCAACGGTTAATCTCGTGAACCTTCAATTGGCGAGAGAAAGACAGAGTGAAACATAGAATTGTGAGAAAATGGAAACCAAGAAACCAACAAACACTAGAACAATACAGTAAAAGTGTGAATCCTGTCTGGGGTCTTGCAATCAATATAAATCAAATATGCAATAAAATAAATTAATTTGTGCTGTTCAAATCCATAGGTGTCATAAAGAAGAAATTCAGCCTTGTGCATTTTCAATCATTGTGATCCAATCCATAGTTTACATCAGGAAATACTGAAATTGTGCACCGTCATACTGACAACACGACTAAACATTTTGATGATTTTGTTTGTGAACAGGGACAAAAGGATTCATCATTCTGATGGCAATGAGATGTTCATTGACACAAATACTTACTTTGAGAGATGAACTAAGGATTTTGAGAAAAGTACAGGCTTTTGCAAGAAATCCATTGTTTTGTGCTGTCTGTATTGTTTTGAGAATGCATTTACTGGTTTACAAATATTAAGGACGATTCAAGAAAAGCTCCAAAACAACTGGGAAAATCTGTAATACACACCTTTTTGAATTTCATGTTTTCCTTTTCTTTACCCATTTCTTGGTAATAACTTCACACATATAGTGTTTATTCAGATGTAGAGAGAGAGCTTCGCTGATCTTTTTGGCACTAACAGCTGTTGAGATACTGTATCTGTGCCTCTTGTTCTTTCAGTTTGCATCCTGACGCTCTGTTACCTGTCACTAACAGCGTGCAGCTGATTACGAGGCCTGCGTAGTGCTGCACACACGGACAGCATATGTCAGTGGTGCTTAATGATTCTGTCATATAATACAAACAAGAAGAGACCACAACTACAAACTCAAGTAAACAACCATCCTCCCAACCATTTAATCAATCAATCGATTAACCAGTTATCAAGAAAGTCAAATTATTAGTCAATAATGTCATTTTCTTACTGATTTGTTAAAGGAGGATATGTTTATTTTCTCTGGTAAATCTAGCTAATGTCAGCTAACCTGACAGGATTTCTGAGAGGAACTTAAGTTCAATTCTTAAATTTTTACTGTCATGTATCTAAAATGCACTAACCTGACAGGATATCTGAGAGGAATTTTACATATACATAAATCTTCTCTGCTATGGCATAACAAGCTAGCATGCTAAACTGACAGGATTCTTCAAATGTTTATAGCTCATGCCTATAAATCTTTGCTGTGACTAGCTAGCAAGCTAACCTGAGCGGATTTCAAAGTTATTTAAGTAATTTTAGTAATTAGGATTCCTGTGACTTATTCAAATGAGAGGAACGTAAGTCGGATATGAGAATCAGACTATTACTGTCTTAGTGGACCATTTAACATTTCAGCACATTGCAGTCACACCTGAATGCAGCTTGCCGGTTGCTGATGTACCTGAAACACATTGCTATTTTGGTTCATAAAACTAATATATAAAAACGTACTTTCCTCAGTGTGTATTTATATGGTTGACGCCACTAAACCCATTCTATTTACATCACCGCTTGGCCAAATTGATTCCACATTGCACACTGTTTATTTGAAGCGTCAACTTAGCAACCTACACCTACCTCCCACAGTTATCATTACGGTACGTTTTTATTACTGTATCCTTTGCCATATTTGCTCATAATGTTACTTTTACGATCTAAATCCCACTTTGAGCCTAGAGGTCTTATTTGGAAGGTAGATTTAGATTTGGATCACACCACAGTTTCGGGTGTTGATAGAATCGTTTTTCTATTACGGTTGGGTGGTCTGGAGGGCATCTTCATGTGGGTTTAATTATTCTATGCTTGACAAAGGTCACAGGAAATATAGCATTTATGTTCTGTTTTATAGCATCCTTTGTTGGCTTTGTTAGGTTATGTTTAGAGGGTAAGTACAGAGACAATGAAATGCAGTCAGCATCCAACGAGTAGTGCAAATAGCAAATAAAAAATTAATGAAACAGTATGCTAAAAGATGCATAAATAGAAGTATAGTCAAGTCTAGAAGCTTTTATTGTCATTTCAACCATACACAGCTGACACAGTACACAGTGAAATAAGACAGTGTTTCTCCAAAACCCTGGTGCTACATAAAACAACATAGAACTACATCACACAAGATAAAGCTACATAACAGGACACAAAACTAAGGACTAAAGTAAGTGTCCTCACCACATAAAGTGCATCGTGTGCAACCGAGTGCTAACAGTGCAGACAAAAGACAGTGCAAACAGACAACACAAGACAGTGTGGGAGAGATACACAAAACACAAAATAGAAAGTAGCGCCGACCAGTAAACCTACTGTATAATGTTATACTGTACAATGTGCAAAAAAGAACTGTATGACTGTATTCGTAAACATAAACACAATGTTGTGCAAAAACAGCAATAGCAGCACAGCAGTCGAGAGGCACAGAACAGCGTGTAAACAGTAAAATATGATTAAATATAAATATAATATGGTGGTGGAATGAATCAAAATGAGTAATGAGTGTGTGTTGAGTTCAGGTTGTACAGTTGAGTGTGTGTGTGTGTTTTTGTACGGTTCAGTTCTGTGTTGTGGAGCCTGATGGCTTGAGGAAGAAAAGTGTTGTACAGTCTGGATGTGAGGCCCGAATGCTTCGGAACCTCTTTCCTGATGGTGGTGTAAATGTCTGTGATAGAGGGGAGAGAGACTCCAATGATCTTCTCAGTTGTCCTCGCTATCCTCTGCAGGGTCTTGCGATCTGAGACGCCGCAGTTCCCAAACCAGGCAGTGATGCAGCTGCTCAGGTTGCTCTCGATGGTCCCTCTGTAGAACATGGCCAGGATGGGGGAGAGAGATTAGCTTTCCTCAGCATTCTCAGGAAGTAGAGGCGTTACTGGGCTTTTTTGGTGATGGAGCTGGTGTTGAGTGACCAGGTGAAGTTTTTTTACCAGATGTACACCAAGGAATTTGGTGCTCTTGACGATCTCCACGGAGGATCCATTCATGATCAGTGGAGAATGGCCGCTCTGTGCTCTCAACCACCATCTCTTTGGTTTTGTCAACGTTCAGAGAAAGGTTGTTGGCTCTACACCAAACTGTTAGCTGTTGCACCTCCTCTTTGTATGTTGACTCATCGATCCTGCTGTTACCAACACGGTCGTGTCATCGGCGAACTTGATAATGTGGTATGAGCTGTGCATTGCTACACAGTCTTGAGTCAGCAGAGTGAGCAGCAGCGGACTGAGCACTGTGGTAGTGCTGGAGATGCTGTTCCCGATCCAGACTGACTAAGGTCTCAAAAAGGGAGGTGTTCAGGCCCAGTAGGCTTAGCTTCTTAATCAGGAGCTGAGAGATGATAGTGTTGAATGCTAAACTGAAGTCATCGAACAGCATTTGTACGTATGTGTCCTCATTGTCCATGTGGGTGAGGGCCAGATAGAGGGTCATGGACATGGCATCGTCTGTGGAACGATTTGGACGATATGCAAACTGCACAAGGTCCAGTAAAGGTTTAAGCTGGGTCTTAATGTGCCTCATGACGAGCCTCTCAAAGCACTTCATTATAATGGGTGTAAGTGCGACGGGACGATAGTCATTGAGACAGGAGTCTATAGGCTTGTTTGGCATGGAGATGATGGCCGTGGTCTTGAGGAACGTAGGAACAATGGCGCTGCTCAGAGAGATGTTGAAGATGTCACTGAAGACATCTGCTAGATGCTGTGCACATTCCTTGGACACTCTGCCAGGAACATTGTCTGGTCTGTGGGTTAACTCTGCATAGAGTTTTAAATTGAATTAATAAGAATTATGATGCAGTAGGTTGAGGTGGAGGTAACAGCATGGTGCAGGGAGATGGTAGCTTAGTGATTAATGCATTGGACTTTGGATCCAAAGGTTGTGAGTACAAATCCCATCCACACCAAGCTGCCACTCCTGGGCCTCTAAACAAGGCCCTTAACCGCATAGCTGCTTAATTGTTTGATTAAGGTAAATGTAAGTTGCTCTAGATAAGGGCATCTGCCAAATGCCTTAAATGTAAATGTGCATGTATTATGACACGGTAGATGCATACAGTGGATGCAGATGTGCAAATGGCAATTTAATATATATAGTTATGGGGGAATACTAAAAATACAAACAGCAGTAAATAAAAGTTATGGGGTTATAAGTAAATTCCTTTGCATTCTCTGATTCATTATTAGACTGCATTCATATTGTGTTACAAGTACGTAATTACAAGTTTTTGACCACTGTTCTTGTAATTACCACTTGTAACAATTTGGGAGCTCTTCTACATAAACACAACCTTTTTTTTTTTTTTTTTTTAAACAAATGTCCGCTATACTTTTCTGAAAGTTTGTAGGCTTTTAGCCTGAAAATTAAGCTTTTTATTTTTAACTGAACCGATTAGTATTTAGCTGTTTGCTGTTTAGTATTTAGCTGTTTACTGAACACTGAATAGATTTTTGATGTGGCGTGCAACAAGTTTTCAATAATTAATATAATGGTTCTATGCAGGGTTTTGTTATTTAAGGATTTTATTTTTAACCAGTCCTGACTCATATTTTCATAGAACTTTGGTTCTTTTTTGGAAGCACATTGGTTTTCATGCTTATGTTTCTGTTCTCTAACATTCCCAGAGGTATTCCTGGATCAAGTGTATTCCTAATGAGATCATGTGACAGTTTATTCATATTAATGTCAACTTTATTTGCCTTTTTGGCTTTTGGTAGAAACTGTTTGTAAAAGAATAGTTATGGGAGTTTCACAGCAATAGGGCTAAGTATTTATTTATTTTATCATTTATAAGTAAATAATTTTGCACACTAAATAGATTTTCTCCTAGTTAAATATTAAACTATATTTTATGTTGACTCATGACATATAATCCCATTTCCCATCCGGAGTTGTCACATTGCAAAATGTGGAAAACTTTAAGGGGGGTAAAATCTTTTGCAAGGCTTTGGATCTGTACAGGAAAAATGGGTTGTTTTGCATGTTTTGTTTTCATCTTTATTTGGGTCTTTGAGGAAAGGCATCATTTGAGACAGACTGTGTAACCAGACATGTATGTTGAATGATGATGATGATGGTGATGAAGCATATCTGATTGATGCTGTTTAGAAATGTATATTTTTGATGAAGCAAATTCTTTATTGTTTATGGATGGACCCTATGAATACCACTCCAATTTCTTATTGCATAGTCAATTTCAGAATCAGGTCAGAGAAAAGGATTCTGACATTCAAAGCAGCATTAACAACCTGAGGAGATTTTGTCTCCGACTGGATGATGCACACTTGGGAAACATTTCTGGTTTGAGAAAGATCAATGGTATGGAAATAACCTGTCATATATTTTATGTATAATAGATGAATTAAAAGGTTTTGACACGTTTTTTCCTGATGAATGTGTATGCATGTGTTCACTTTTCCTTTTTTTTTTGTGTAAGGCACATTTACTAGCCCAGTTTCTTCTTGAAAAGCCATACCAAGAATAAATTTAAATGTTACGACATGTAATTGCTTTCAAATGAATGTTTTTTTTTTTAAGTTTAAAGCATGAGGGCATTATTTTTGGGCAACAATTGCTCAACTCAGCAGGGGTCATCTGATTCCACAGCAATCTAACCCCAAATAAATACAGTTTAGATCCAATTTCAACTCCGTCAAATCTCCAGAGAAGGCTATCAAGGCAGGAACAAGCGATCTCTCACGTATTATGCCAATATTGTTTCTTCATTTCAGTGAAAAGAAGAAGTACATTTAGCACATGCTGTACATCCTAAACACATACTGTACATCATGTATAAATGTGTTAATATGGATTGTAAAGTGGAATGTTTTGTACTCTTACTCACATCAGAAAACTGTAACTATAATATAAGATTTGCGAGGCAATTGCAAAGAGCTGTTGCATCAAATCATCTTCATTAACATCTAGTCTTGTGTTCTTCTCAGCTGGAAGCAATATGGGCGATGCAGGACTCATGGACCCAATAATATGCAGGCTGAATATGAATATTTTGCATATATATTCTATAAAATATATGAATACCAGTTGTGCCATTGTGAAAAATAATTTCTGCAAAGGAAGAAAAAGTCCAGTAAGAGAAAGTACAGATGCTAGGTTTTTTCCTGGTTCAAACGCTGAATGGCCTGCGGGAAAAAGTCCCATATCATGTCTACCATATCTTACTTTCAACTTTGTAGTAGGAATGTTTGGGAATGAACCATATAAAGCTAGATAAAATAGGTGTCCCATTACATTTGTCCATATAATGTATTATTTCCAGTAATATAAGCAAGAATTTTTCTTACAGAAAAGCTATCAGCAAATAAAACGTTTTTTTTTTAATTACATTTTTCAATTAAATGTACAGAATTTGACAGTTGCTCTTATCCTTACAATTATCGCATTTATACAGCTTAGTAGTTGAGGATTAAGGACCTTGTTCAAGGGCTCAACAGTAGGAGCTTGGTGGTGCTGGGATTTGAATTCATGACTTAAGCATCCACTTCCAGTGTTTTTGAAGTGTACTAGAACCTTCAATCCTCAAATCAAAGTCCTTGTGGGTGCGAGCACAATTGGAACTATAGCTCTTTCAAATTCTAGAAAAAGGTTTACCAGATCGGCGCTCTTGCTGGGTTTATTTTTTCCATGTCATGTAAAACTGCATATTTTAACTACACACAGAGAGCTCAACATCTTCTTCCTTTCTTTGTCTGTGATTAACGATGAAAAGGGACAGTATGCCCAATCATATGTGATATTGTCAGGATATGAACTTACAATCTTCCAACAACTGATTGAATGATTTCTGTTGTGCCGCTCAGCAGACCCTGTTCTGTTTGTGAGTTCAAAACAAGTAGAAGTCCGAAATAAGTAACTAACTGTTTGTTAGTTGAGCCATCTAGACAGCTTTTTTGTTTGTTTGTGTTTAAAATACTTACTTGCACACTTGTTCGTCACCTTGGTTAGAACTTGGGTATATAGTGTAATTTTTCACAGCATTTATTGTCTCTCCATGTCCTTGCTTGTGCTCTGGTTTTTGTTCTTTGTTAATGTTTCTAGTTATTTTGTGTTTTACGTTGAAAAACAAAAGAAGATTCTGCACTTGCATCTATAAGAAGTAACAATAAGAAGCTTTGGCCATTGTCATTTCCACTGTCATTTATTTACTTTCTGTTTCTTAGAACTGAACCAATTGCGAGTGAACCTTCTGTTCCATTTAAAAAAAAAAAAATCAGAAAAAGAAAAAAGTACAGCATCAGCCTCCATTTTTTTTTTCATCTTTTTCTTGAACTCAATTTCTTGTCCACTCTACAATGCAATTCAAAGGTATCCACTTTTTCATTTTTCAAAAAGCTTGATGAAGAGAAACACAAAAAAAGATGGATTTTCAAACAAATCCAGATGCTTGTGGATATAACCTAACTTGCATTCGGGAAAGTAAATTTTTTTCATGTTATTATTAGATACGGCACCCAAATATATTTCTAATGTATTGAAAGAAATTATCAGTCTGCCTGCACGGCTACAGTTTTGCTGACTGAGAAGGCTGTTGCAGGTCTGAGGCTCATGGCTCATCAAGTTGTCACTTAATTTTTTCCCTAAGACACGTCCTCTGCTTCACTAATAGCTCGCTAATCCTGCCCACGTCTGAGTGTACTGTATGTTTCCATCTGAACAGGCAAAAGTGAATCGGATTAAAATTCTGAGAAGTAAAGTCATGTCAAGATGACATCATCACCAAATGCCAGCCAAACACGCAGAGTCTTGAGGAGCCTGGGGAGAACGCTCGCTTTATACGGCGTAAATTATTCCATAAGGGTTTGGCTGGTATGTATATATATATATATTTTTTTTTTTTTTAGGAATTTTTTTAGGATTTTTAGGAATTGGTAGTAATGATTTCCACTGAATTACAGTACACACTGGACTTGGTGGTGGTGCAGCGGGTCGCTTTGCTGCCTCAAGTGTCCCACCTTCCATCCTGTCCTTTGATGGCCTGTTTAGAATTTTGTATGTATTCTTGTGTATTGGGTTTCCTCCAGGGTTTCCCATTTTTTTCCCGAATGTCTGAAAATATCCCAGGATTTTGCAACAATGGACTGGAATCTCATCAAAGGGTGTATTTTTGCCTCATGCCAGGTTTTCCCAGGAGAGGTTTCATATCCACCATGATGAGAATTGAAAAATATGAAGTGTTCACCGAAAACATGTGAGTGAAGGAGCATCATACCAATAAACCGAACCGCTTTTAAAAAATGTGGATTATGCACAGTAAGCTGTTTTAGGATTCCAGAGCGATTTATGAACATTGCAAGGGAACCGTGATGAACCCGGATGAGATCGGATCAAGATTTAACACCTTTGAATAAATGACAGTTTAGCACCCAGGGGCAGAAAATTCCTCTCAAGAGATTTTCGGGATCTGAACAGATACACTAGTGTTTCAGTCTTCTTTCTTTCTAATCCATGGAGAGCAGGTGTTGCACAGCTCCAGTACTGCACATGTACAGAAAACAAAACCAGCTGAGGAACTCCGAGCTCAATTTAGCAGGCTGTGGAGATTTTTGTAGAGGTCAAGACTGTGTGAAAAAGTGTGTGGCTTCCCAGCACTGCTTCTGTGTGTTTGTGTGTGTGTGTGTGTGTGTGTGTGTGAGAGAGAGAGAGAGAGAGAGAGAGAGAGAGAGACTAAGTGTCTAGGGGCAGTCCACTGACTTGCACCAGCTGTTGAGGCAGCACTCGAATGCGCCGAGTCACACTCCTACTCGAGAAGGTTGTGTGTGTGTATGTGTGTATGTGTGTGTGTGTGTGCGTGTGTGTGTGTGTGTGTGTGTGTGTGTGTGTGTGTGTGTGTGTGTGTAAGAGCCAGAGAGAGATAGACGGTGCGTCACTGTGGAAGCACCGCACAGCTCTTCCAGTCCTGTCTGCATTTGGACAAGTCACGCAGAGACAACAGAAGAAGAAGATGCCAGCAATTTTGGTCTCCCCCAAGATGAAGTCAGGATTGCCCAAGCCTGTGCACAGTGCTCTGCCCATTCCTCAGGCTCAGATTCAGACACGGGCGATTCAGAGCAGTGGCGCGAAGCTCATGCACCACTCTAGTCTGAGGAGAAGCAGCCAGACCAACACCAGCGCTCCACAGAGGAAGAGTCACACGAGCAATGAAACGTCTACAGATCCACAGGTTTGCACATAGTCGTCTTCCTGCTTTCGACCTTTTATTTGGCTGCAAATGATAAAAGATTTAGATGCTTTAACATTGAAAGGCATCACTGCTCTTTGCTTCTCAAAAAGTCTGGAAAAGCGCAAAGGTAAGGAGTCGTAAATGTGGTAATGGAAGCTTAAAGTCAGCAGCGTGTGCCGATTAAATCACACCTGCAGGTACTTGAGGCTTTGGTTAAGCGCTGTAAAGTTTTTTATGAGGCTCTTTGGCTTTTGTGTGTGTATGTGTGTGTGTTTGTGTATATATATATATATATTGTTATATATTTTAGGGATGGTAAGATTCCGTGCATCAGCTTGAAAGTTGATGATGTGATGCATCGATTTGAAAAAAGTGTGCATCGGATGCAAGTTGGCATTTCTATAACAATGCATGGTTTTGAACATATTTGCATTGGTAAAATATGATTTTTATTTATATATCATTATTAGTAGGTGTGCTGTACTTTTATTATTTAAAATAGTGACCAATAATTTGTGAGCAATATTTTATATGTAGATTGATTTCTCCACGCTAAACTGTTTCTCGAGCGCGTTATCTCAGCAGCACTGCTGCTACGCGAATATGACGTATCGCAACACTACGGAGACCGAGGCGTGTCCACAGAGAGTCACATAGAATACAGATTAACATGGCAGAGGTAGAGCTGTGTCTTCCTGGAGACAGAACAGGAAAAGAAGTCAGGTTTTTTTTTTTTTTCCCCTTTTTTTTTTTGCCAATACAAAGACCAGTTTATGAAAGGACCATGTGTTAAAAGGCACTTAAGTAAATTTATGATTTGCTGTCTTTCTAAACCAAATAAATAAAAGTGGACTTTTTATGCCATATTGAATTGCATAGCATAATTTTTTTCCACTGCATCGTATTACTTTGAATCGCATTTTGTTGGATCAAATCAATATCGGATCACACTGCATAGTAACAGGGGTGAATCGTATCGCATCGCATCAGTAGCTGCTTTATATGTTCCTTATTGTATCGTATCGTTGGCTATACATTAAGATGCGAATCGCAGCAGCCTCAGTTGTGAAGATTCACATTCCTAATATATATTGGGGGTGTAACGGTACACAAAATTCATGTTTCAGTAAGTACCTCGGTTTTTAAGTCACGGTTTGGTTCCATTTTGGTACAGTTAGGGGAAAGATAAGCAAAACATAAAATTGTTGGTTATTTATTTTTTTTATTAATGCAGTTTATTGTTATTATTAACACTTGTGTTCATCAACATTTGAATAAATGCCTGCTTGGTTAAATAATATATACAATATAAAATATTATATAATAAAATATTTAATAAAAATGAAATAGAATAAATCAGTAATCAATTAAATCAGCATGAAATAAATTGATTAAATAAAATTAAATGAATGAAAAAATTGAGCATATTTTAACAAATGTCTATTCCCTTAAGCTATCATTTATTCACTCCCTCGATATGTGGAATTGTCAGGATTTTCAAGTTAATGTTGAAGTTTATTTCTAGAACGCTTTTCACAATGGACATTACCTCAAAGCTTTTTTACAGAATTAAATACATTACAAAAAATATACATTTTAACATCATAAATTAGTCCCTATAAGTTTATCCCTAATGAGTGGGCCAGTGGTGACTGCAAGATGGTATGAGGAAGGAACCTTCAGTGGAACCCATCATCTAGGTGACACCTCGTGTCATTACAGTATAACCTCATTGTCAAGGTTAACATCTGTTCAATAAATTCTACTTAAATGCAAAACTCTTTATGGTAATTGCAGCCCCAAGCCATTGTAGCAAACTGTTTATAGTCAAACTATTCACAGTTAAAACTAATGACAGTTCACAGCAAAGTCATGGATCTTTAAACTGTTCATGTGGAACCATCCTTGGCTGCAGCAAGTGGTTTTAAATTGATGCAAACTACTGTGTATCCAGAAGTAAAGCGTAACGATGAATTGGGCAGGTCTGGAACGAAGAAAGAGAGACGATCTTTGGTTTTGCGGACGTTATTTGAGATTAAGTAAAAAGGTCTAAAGGTGGTTGCAAAATTGCTGTGAGATCAAACTTGCCTAAAGAAATAATAGAGCACACTGTAATAGGAAATCTTCATTATTAACCTCGTTCTATTCCTTCACTTCAATCTGCGATTGCCTATTTAGAAGTCATGACCAGCTGGTAAATTACTCAATACAATACACAGTATACAAGTGAAATATGAGCCTTGTGTCAGATGAAGTGGTGCAATATATTGTACAGTTAAACTCTAATAATAACTACCGTAATTGTACATATAAATTGTGTTTGTTTTTACATCTATTGCTGTAAATTTGTAGCACCCCTTAGAGCTTCACTTGTAAAAAAAAAATGGCTCAAGAATTGAAAAATTCCATCGCACATTTAAGTGTTAGTTGGTAAGCTTGTTACTGCAGTATGTGCGATTGTTTTCTGGCACCCCCATTATCATGATCACCTTAAACCCATGTGCAGATTACTTTACTTCCTTTACTTTACTTGCAGATTGAGTTGCGTTCACAGAAATATACAGGATTTGCGCCTGAGTTCCAGTGCAGCAGTAAATGTGCTATCAGTGTTTCATACGAACCCAGGCTCTGTGTGAAAGCCCCATAAATCAGACTGAACTGGCATTATTTGACCTAAAATTACCCAATAAGTTCTTGTAACATTAATAATTCATAGCAGGTTTTGGTTTAGATAAACATCTCTGATACTACAACCAGATCTGGTTTATTTTGATGTAGTTTTTTTTTTTTTTGGGTGACAAACATTTCAAGTATTTCTTCTCATGGTATTTATCATTGTTATACTAGACTTTAGTCACACCTCTATGTGCAGTATAATGATTGGTCTAATTTGGGTTTAAAAAAGCAGGGCTGGAAAATAAACCTAGATTTAAATAAACCCAGATTTATCAGATCACAATCATCACTATCATCATGATGTTTAATGAGGCTTATTTCTTCCTCATCAAGCCACTTGATCTTGAAAGTTTGCTTGTGCTGGATGACTATTTTAGTGGCAGCTGAATAATTTTAGTAGAAAATGTTTTTTTAGGACCAGAGAAGGTGGCCCTGGTCAGATGTGATGTTCTGTCTCATTGCACACCGAGTCTGCAGCTGTTTTGAGTGTGTGAGTGCATGTGTGTTTATTTTGACCCAACGAGGAACCTCGTTCTTTATGTGGTAAGGAGGATGAAACACTACACCGCTTGCCTTGTCATTATAGTATTACAAAACTCACAAGCACACATGGCAGTGGAGGATTTACTACAGCGGCCCACCACACTGCAGATGGGCACCGGGCCATTTGGGATCGGGAGTAGTACATGCCACTGGGGCTGGCATACGGAGCCAAATGTCAACTTATGAACATTTTGAGCACACTTGATATAGAACATGGATTTCATTTATCATATTTATTTGTTTTTCATTGTAAGGCTTTAATATGTATATCATAAGATAATGCAGTTCCATTAATAATGGCACCCTTGGTGAATATGAGCGAAGAAGGCTGTGAAAGGATGTGAACTGTCTTTATTGTCTGATCATTTCTTCATGAACTTAATAAGTGGCACACATGTTTTTAACAGATATATTTTTGATAAAACAGTGTTATGTTTGCAATTGTTTGATAGCCATAAGAGCAAATTATTTTACAAAATGAAACAATTTTGCAGTTTTCTACATTCATATTTATCAAGGGTGCCAATGTTAGTGCACAGTAAAAAAAAAAATAAAAATCTGCACATTCAGTTAGACCTAAAGAAAGTGCACTGTATAAAAAAAGGGAGGAGGAGTAACACAGATATGTTAGTTGAAGCGCTGCAGTGGCTGAGCTGCATTACTGGAAGGCCTAGAATATGCTGTCTACAGGAATATTGAGTTTTGTAGATGTAAAGTAAATCAGCTGTGATGTGAACATTTTAAGTAATTTACAGTTGATTAACGGCATGAAGAATTATTGAAGCTTTTGTAAATCTGACACGAAAGTTTTTACTCAAAAAATTTAAACACTATTTTTTAGGTTGTACTAGAAGAGTCTTGATGTAGGTGAGGAGAACTGGGGTACAGCCAGTGTTCCAATTCGACTCGAAGGTGTGCAATTGGGTTCAGTTCTATAGCAGCCCACTCAAGATCTTTTTCTGAAAACTACATCTTCATGGTGTTGTAGTTGGCACAGGGGTATTGTCCTGCTGGACCAGGTTTGGGTCTTTTAGTTCAAGTGATAGGAAAATTGAATGCTTCCACATCCAAAGACAACGTATACAAATGTGTGCCTTT
>JAAIIK010000128.1:1257969-1281799 GCA_014706435.1 Silurus glanis
TGTGTGTGTGTGTGTGTGTGTGTGTGTGTGTGTGTGTGTGTGTGTGTCTCCACATCGTGACTGCTGTGCCCCTGCTGTTTCTGGTACACTACCTCCCTCTAGCTGTGATACTGTGTTACTGTAACACCTTCAGGTCCATACTTCTGAATGGCTTATTTGTTCATGTTCATATGATCAGAAGGTGACATGAAGAAAAATAAAGCTGCTGTGAGGTTCTTTTTTTTTTAGACCATTAAACCAGACTTTTGTTATTACAGACAAAGTAGGCAAGAAGGTTAGCTTTACTTTTTACTTTAAGTTTATCTTGCAAAAAATAGTGCGGTTTTGACGTTAAAGTGAGTGTGTTGTTTTTTTTTTTGTTTGGGTTTGTGTGTGTGTGTAAGATTACCCGGTCCGTCGATCCAGCCCCGGAGATCCAGCAGCAGACGCAGTCAGAGCTTTATACATCGTGACGAGTCCCCGACGCTAACCTGCTCGCAGCACACAGGTACACAAAACCTCGGCTCAACCTCATACTGAGTGTAATATCAATGTGTGTTGCGTAATATGGGCCTTCTGAAATGTACTAAACCTTTTTGCACAGAAAGTTTTATTTTCTCAAGATTTGTAATACTAATCTCTCGTTAAAATCTGTTTCACCATAGCTGTGTTCTTAATTATAAGTGGAAATATATAGGTGGTATTCTTACAGCCGTGCTTCAAGTTTAATTAAATTAATCTTCTACACCAGAGAGACCAAAACTTTTTATCTAAGAAGGGCCAAAAAATAAACCAGATTTACTTTCAGCCCCTTAATGACACATTATACCAAATACTGTATTATATTCCAGTTAAAGTTGCCGTGTTTCCCCTTCGTGTATGAGTCCATAATATCTAAACTTGGCTCTGCTTGACGAATGAAGTTTCAAAGTTCTAGTGCAGTGAAACTTACACTGGTCAGGCATAACTTTATGACCACCTGCCTAATATTGTGTTGGTCCCCCTTTTGCTGCTAAAACAGTCCCGACCCATTGAGAATTAACACCATTAACTTCTTCAGCAATTTGAGCTACAGGAGCTCGTCTGTTGGATCGGACCACACGGACCAGCATTCTCTCCCCACGTGCATCAATGAGCCTCGGCCACCCATGACCCTGTCTCCGGTTCACCACTGTTCCTTCCTTGGAGCACTTTTGATAGATACTGACCACTGCAGACCGGGAACATCCCACAAGATGTCCTGGACCCAGTCGTCTAGACCAGAGGTCCCCAAGCTTTTTTGCGCCACGGACCGGTTTAATGTCAGACAATATTTTCACGGACCGGCGTTTAAGGTGTGGCGGATCCTTTAAGAAGGTAGCGGATGGAGGTAAGACCTGTGGCCGAGGCATCATGACCTGCATCAAGAGTGAGTCATAGACAGTTGTGGCGGAGAGAATCCGGTCATTTTCCAAAATAAAACATTGTTCAGAATCAGATAATAAATAAAACGGAAATAATGTAAGTCATGTATTCTTTCTGTGCGGCCCGGTACTAATTGACCCACCGACCGGTGCCAGTCCGCGGCCCGGGGACATCACAAATTGGCCCTTGTCATTCTCGTTCAAATCCTTACACTTGCCCATTTTTCCTGCTTCTAACATGTCAACTTTGAGGACTAAATGTTCACTTGCTGCCTAATATATCCCACCCACTAAAAAGTACAAAGATTAAGAGATAATCAGGGTTATTCACTCACTGGTCATAATGTTATTCCTGGTCAGTGTATAGTGCAATGAGTTCAGTGCCTGGTTTTTCTAAAGATTTTTCAAATGGCTCTTTTTTTTTTCCTTTTTTCATCTTCTCATCTATGGCATAGCAGGCCAATTCAAAGGTTAACACAGGTCAACTTTGGCCCCCAGGCTCTAGTTTCGGCATCGCTGTTTTTAAAAATACTAAATAAAATGGAAGCAAAAATTATATTTTGAAAAAAAAAGAGAACATATATCCAGGTCCTGCTTCCTTCCTGCAGTGTACTGTACAAACCCAGCGTGATCACCTGGACCAGTGTTAGTGCTATGAAGACTGATTGGATCTCGTTTTTTTGGAACTTGCACCACTATTAATTTCTTCAAGATGATGATTTTGTTTTCATTTTAATTCATTACCAACCATACACAGATTTTAATGAAATTTTTCAGCTTGAATGCTTATTATGCTACATGAAAGTTAATCAAATTAATAATAAAAGTGAATTGATTGTAATATGACCCTAATTAAGTATGTTCCAGTTCTATAAACAACATCATTGGACATCCTTGTCTGGACAACACTTGGCAGGTCATGATTCTGGAAGTGAGCGATTACAGAAGCTCGTGTCTATCACAGTCTTACTTAGATGGAGGATGTGTCACTTCCTGCCATGGAGGCTTTTATTTTATGCTTAATTCTGTCCTCAGAAGTATCTAAAAAAATATCTGGCATGTGCTGCTGCTCCGATTCTAAATTGCCTGAATGCGATTATATAGTGGCATGCAAACCAGCGACTGTGAAAGTCATGACAGAATTCACTTTGCTATAGTGCAAGGAATTTCTTCCAGTTATTTAGCTTTTAAAAAACACCAGAACAAAAACTGTGGGATGAATTACTTAATCCAGGAATGAAATATAAATACATAGGGACAAAAGTATTGGGACACCTGACTACTACACAGTTGGAGGCACACAATTTGTGGATGTGGTAGCATGAAGTTTTCCCTTCACTTGAGCTAGGAGACCCAAACCTGTTCAAGCATGACAATGCTCCTGTGCACAAATCCAGCTCAATGAAGATATGCTTTACATGGGTTGGAGTGGTAGATCTCCTGCTATCAAGCTCTGACTTGAACTCTTTTGAACACCTTTTGGATGAATATGAACGCTGACTGCACACCTCAGGCCTGCAGCTGAAGGAGCACAAATCTCCACAAGCACACTCCAAAATCTAGTGGAACATCTTCCCAGAAGTGTGTAGGTTGTTATAACAGCAAATGTGGGATGGGATGTTCAAAAAGCACATGGTCAGGTGTCCACAAACTTGCCAGGAGTGTGTGTGTGTGTGTGTGTGTGTGTGTGTGTGTGTGTGTGGTCATGACATGTGCATCACAATTTTTTCTTCATTATTTTAAATTTCAGGGTTGTTCAGAGTCACTCTTTTTTTGCATACTCTTTTTCAAGATAGAAATTAGAGACCGTAATTGAAGGGTGTGTGTGTGTGTGTGTGTGTGTGTGTGTGTGTGTGTGTGTGTGTGTGTGTGTGTGTGTGTGTGTGTGTGTGGGAGAGAGAGAAAGAGAGAGAGAGAAAGCACGTTCTCTAAGCTGCAGCTGGTTGTGGTATGCACTCATTCATTGTCCTTTGATTCAAACTTTAATTAAAGAGCGAGGGAGATAAAGAAAAAAGGAGTGAGAGAGAGCGGTAGAGAAAAAGAGAAGAGCTGTGATAATGAGCGCAAGAAATAAGTGAGTGAGGGAGTGAATGAGGTTGGTGAAAGTGCATTCATCCTCTCAAACTCATTTATAGAAGGATACAATGGTGCTGTAATATAAACTGGGAATGAGGCCCATAATGCATCACAGTCAGTTTGCTCGAAACTACATAGAGGAAGCTACAGTAGCCAGTTGACATGACATCACACCGGCTCTGACGCAGGGTGGACAGTTAATCATTGATTTTCCACTGCTGAATCAGGACCTGGTTTATTATGTGGGTGGGTATGAAAGAGAGAGCACAGTAGCGCAAGTAAGAAAAGAATTCTAGTCAAATTCAGCAAAAGCGACCACCACAGGTAAGACCACACCAGACTTCTAGCAGACTGTAAAAACCTCCTACCGAGGCCTTGTGCTTGTCTTCGTTTGGATTACAGGTCTTGTAAATTTCCTCGCTGGATTGATTCCATGTCCTGAGTGATGATCTGTAATTTGGACATTTTTCACAAACCCTGAGGCTAAACCTCAAAGCCACTGTGTGTGTGTGTGTGTGTGGGGTTTTTTTTTCTTTTAGCTTTTGGACCCAAGAGCTCTAAGATGCTCCAGGTGTTCTCTGACTTGCCCGGATTTGCATGGAATTCAGGCGTACGATTTATCCTGCAAACAGTTTTCGGGATTTCTTCCAATTTATTTGATTTGGCTCTCGTATGTTTTTTTGACTGGAGCTTTTGTGTTCTGCCAAATGGGAATTATATATATATATATATATATATATATATATATATATATATATATATCTGCAGTCGTGTGACCTTTCCCTTACGAAAAAATAAATGTGCTCGTATAGGAAAATAATCAAAGACACTATAGCATGATGCATTTAACTATAATAGCATGTGAATGTGTCATTTTTTTCATCAATGTACTATTAGTTTTAGAATTTTTTTTATTTGATTTTAGTGTTTATGTACAATTCTCAGGGGATTTTTTTTTGTTATTACAGAAAAGGATCATGTATTACATTAATAATGATCCGGGATTTGTCTTGCAGCCAGGAAATCAATTTACACCTACTGATCTGAATATGTAACAGAATTGTGGTACTAAACTGATTGGCCTACCTACTAAAAGCATTTGCAGGTAGGTTTCAGAGTGAACTTACTGTGCCAGTCAAAAGTTTTGAAAACAACCGGTCTGAATAGAGACTCATGCATGTTGCTTTGGTTTATATGCAAGAAACTAGTGAAAGGGCAAAAAAAAGACGGAAGAATTGGACAGTGAATGGAAGTTTTTTTGCCAACATGGCTTCCATTTCACACTTTAACGCCATGCAATTCCATCTGGACTGCAGCTCATTGGAACCGGCTTCACCGCCCAACAGCACAATGAGCCGAAGCGTACGTCCGAGCTCTGTAAGCATTATTTAGCAAACGAAAAGTCAGCTGGAGTGATATCTATCATGGAATGACCTGTCCAGTCACTGCACCTAAATCCTATTGAACTGCTCTGAGATGAGCTGGATCACAAGAAAGAAATCTCCAGCTAGTGAAGAATAGCTTTCGCAAGTTTTCCAAGAGGCACAGCAAAGTATTTCAGCTGAATGTTTGGAGAAACAAACTGTCTGGATGCCAAGTGTATGTAAAGCTGTTATTCAAATTTTCTTTGTCACATACACATTCATACAGAACACGACATGTAGTGAAATGTGACGGTCCAATATGTAAACAGAAATAGAATATAAAGTATAAAAGAATATAAAAGTATAAGGTATAACTAAGTATAGAAAAATAGATATAAAAATAAATAATAATAATAAATATAATAAAAAAATATATAAATAAAATATATGTACAGTAATCCTGCTAAAAACCGCGATAAACAGACGCCACTCCAAAAATGCTATTTTATGTATACAGTACTGTACTGTATTAAAATTTTACTTAATTTTATAATTAATAATTATATTTTTACATGCATACAATGCCTTATAAGTTTTTTGGTCTATCGTGCTACCCGCAAGAGACCGGGAAAATCAGCGAAACAAATGAGTTATGTGGCAAACGCAATTCCGCAATAAACCGGAGGTGTGAGATTCGAACTGTGGTAAAGCGGGGGATTGCTGTGTATACTATATATATATATATATTACATAGATATTGACAAATGTCCAGTTTATGTGTCCCAATGTGATTGTCACTAAAGTGTCCATGTGCTGATATTAAAGTGACAGTGTGCCGTGCCAGACCAGTGTTAGAGTGTAAGTATCGGAAGTGCTTGTTGGGATGGCTAAGGTCCTTCACTATCTTCCTGGCCCTGGTCCAGCCCCGCTTGCTGTAGATGTCCAGCAGGTCAGGGAGCTCAGTGCGGATGGTACGCTCAGCTGACCGCACCAACCTCTGGAGGGCACGCCTGTCCTGCATGGTGCTGTTCTTGAACCAGGAACTGATGCGCAGGACATCAGGACACTCTCAATGGTGCAGGTGTAGAATGTCCTTAGCATCTGAGAGGGTGGTTTAATCAATCTTGTACTTCAGCACAAAGCAGTAGCGGGACCTTAGTGGAGAGAGTGGACAGGGTCCGGTACCTAGGTGTACACATCACGCAGGACCTGTCTTGGTCCTGTCACATCAACACCTTGGTGAAGAAGGCCCGGCAACATCTGTACCATCTGAGACGTTTAAGGGACTTTAGTCCTTAGTCTTGCTGATGTTCAGGAGAAGATTGTTCTCCTGGCACCATCTCTCCAGGTTTTTAATCTCCTGTAGGTAGGCCATTTCATCATTGTTGGAGATCAGACCCGCCACAACAGTGTCGTCAGCAAACTTGATGATGATGGTGGAGTTAAAAGTGGCCAAACATTCATATGTGTACAGCAAGTTCAGCAGTGGGCTCAGAACACAACCCTGAGGAGCTCCAGTGCTGAGGGTGAAGGAGGATGAGGTGGGTTTGCCCACTCATACAGCTTGTGGTCTGTCCGTCAGGAAGTTGGAGATCCACCAAGATTAGGATGAGTCCCAGAACCTCCAACTTAGAGGTGAATGTGGAAGGAATTATGGTGTTACATGCTGAACTGTAATCCACAAACAGCATTTTCACATAGTTCCCTTTCATGTAGACCAGGTGGCTTATTGTTGTGTGGAGAAGATGTATAATGGCTTCCTCATTAGAGCTGTTTTGGAGGTAAGCGAACTGTAGTGGATCCAGAGTGTCCAGTAGTGTAGCAGTGATAAAGTCTCTGACCAGTCTTTCAGAGCACTTCATCACTACTGAGGTCAGGGCTACAGGGCGGTAGTCATTGAGGCAGGTGGGCTGGGCTTTCTTCAGTACAGGAACAATAGTGGACTGTTTAAAACAAGAGAGGACTACAGACTGTTCCAGGGAGAGGTTGAATATCTTTGTGAACACCGTTGCTAGCTGGTCAGTGCAGGCTTTCAGATCCCGACCTGTGACAGCAGTGCTAGTTCCTCCTGCTCAGTGCCGATCCCGATTCATGCTTTTGTCTCCATTTGCTCGCTGGTGTTTACTTTTGTCAATGGTTCAGTAAACACGACATTTTCTAAAACAACATCTCCTCTGTGTATGTTCAATGTACATTATGACCACATTTTCAAAACCTTAAAGACGCCTTTGATCATTTGAACTCTTATATAGTTAACCAGTGCTTTTGAACTTCAATAGAGAGCACCTTTCATGCCCTTGTTAACATTTAAAAGTGGCCATTTGACCCACTTTCTCTATGTGTGTGTGTGTGTGTGTGTGTGTGTGTGTGTGTGTGTGTGTGTGTGTGAACGGGCACCTATACAGCAGCTGCCAAAGTGTCTTTTTACAGTAGCTGAACATCCAAATGTGAGCACTTAACATTCCTTTCTGGTCCATCTTATCAAACACCTTTTTGGGTTCTGTATCTTCTCATTACAAAGGTAAGGGAAAAATATTATATGATAATCAACTATCTATTGGATGTTTCTTGCTTGAAACTGGAGGCTGGAAGGTATACCATGGATTTGAAGACTTCTTTAAATAATGCTTTTGTCAGGTTTAGGGATGTTAAAAAAAATAGCTATTGTAACGCTCTGTGTGTGTAACAATACAGGATTTTAACATATTCGAAAATGCTCTATTAGAGCTGTGATAATAATTCGTTACCGTTCTTAAGCTTTTTCGTGTATCTGTACTTTACTGAAGTATTTCCATTTGGGGAGACTTTTACTTCAACTTTACTATATTTCAAACACAAATATCTGAATTTTTTTACTCGATTACATTTCGCAAAATCAGTCGTTCCTTTTTATTTATGAGTGGATTAAAACTTAACTGGTCAAGCAGGCAGCAATCCACCAATCAGAGTCGAGCGGTTGCTCTGTTTTGAACTGGTTTTGATTGTCGTTTGGTGTTTCTGCTTATCGCCAACATACAGTTCAGCATCAGTTCATCAACAAGCAGAACATTTTGAGAGGAATAAATGATAGAAGAAACTCCATAGTCGAACTCGTCACAACACCAATGGCCTTATTTGAGCGATATTTTGGAAGTAGTTAAAAAATAAGGTTTTGGGCTCATGCTAATTTTAATAGACATCAATCAGTGATTGACTTAATATCATTCTATTAATAAATTGATGTGTTAAGAGTAACATTAGAGTCTTTTCACAATGAACTGAGTTAATTAAGCAAAGAATCGTGACAGAAAACGATAATAGGAACATTATAGCCATTATAAATCACATTATTTTGGATAATTAAGTACATTTGAAAGCAAATACTTTCGTACTTTTACTCAAGTGAAAGTTTAAAGCGAGCACTTTTACTTTTCTGAAGTCATATTTTATCTAGAGTATCTCTACTTTAACTCGAGTACATGGTTTGTGTACTTCGTCCACCACTGATGAATTGGACAGTGAATGACTGGAAGAAAGTTCTGTGGACAGATGAGTCCAAATGGGACATTTTTGGCTCTAACTGAAGAACTTTGTATGATGGAGAACAGAAGAGATGATGTTAGCAGACTGCCTCACCCACCAAAGTCATACATGGAGGTGGAAGCTTAATAGTTTGGGATTGTTTTGGAGCAGGGAAGGCTGGTGACTTATTCCAGGTGAAGGGAATACTGACCCAACATGGCTACCATTCTATATTGTCTGGGTGCCAAGAGTGTGTGAAACTGTGATAAATTAGCATAAAAGGTTTAGGACACCAATTTTACATGACTGGGGGTTTTTTTGTTTGTTTTTTGTTTTTGTTTTAGAAATCTCTTTAAATATATTATAAAATATATTAATGCATCCTTTAATCAAGAGGAAAGAAAATAACATGGAGAGTGTGGCCAGGCAATTGCCAGATCCAGAAAGTGTCATGTCTGTTCACCCTATGGGTAGAGATTGTGAGCTCGAATTCCCATTAAGTGTGCAAAGCTGTAATTCATGCTACGGTACGATTTTTCAAGGAAAATAATGTGTAATATCTGTACATGTTTGGTCAAATTGAATATTGTTTTATTGTTTAGTGTGTATTACCTAGTTTGTTGCATCATAAAACAAAAGTAACATACATGTACCAATCATGTATGTTATATATTTTTATATATTTCTAATCTGATGGTAGTAATTTCTCGTTTTGCCGATTGCTTTTGTTTATTATACCTGATGTTTGCATGAACCCCCCCCCCCCCCCCTCCCATTCAATTAAATGAAATAGACCACCTCATTTATTCCCTCCAGTGACCCATGAGTCATGTGCGTTCTGTGAGCGCACTTGCAGTCGACTCTCAAAAACCAAACACACTCCTGCATGCTGTTTGGCTTTGAATTTGAAATACTTGCTTCCTCTAACTGCCTCAGTCGTATGAAAATATTAAGTAGTGGACTGAGGAGCTGATCTTTAGTGCACATATTGGACTCTTAGCAGGCGTAAGTTCAAGCATAGAAAAAGATCTGGGTCATTGTGAGGTAAGTTTAAAGTATTAAAGGATTAATGAATGTGTTATATTTAGGTTTAAGTAAATTCTTTTACGTTACCAGAATAATTTTTTGAGTTTCTCTTCTATTATATTATAAAGTTCCCAGTGTCTAGTAATAGTGAATATAATTGATATTAATTATTGCTGTTTCGGTTATGTATTTGTCCATGTGTTAATAGGAAAATGATTTCTATTATATAATATTAAAATAGAAATTATATTATTATTATATTATATTAGTATTAAGTAAGTAATTACACATTTGGGAAATAGAAATGTAGGCTAGGTGTACATTTACAATATATTTACAATATATTTGTATTTTTTTTACTTTTTTAATAGTATTTTAAAAACTGCCTTTTTTTAGTTGTAGGTATTAGTAACTTACTGGGTGCATTCCAAATTCCATTAACCCAGGAATTTTTTTTTCTATAAAAGATTGAGTTTGGATTTTGCTGTCTTGTTACAATGTTTATAAAAAAAATTTATTACCAACCAATGATTTTTAAACACTGTATGATTAATGAAGTTTGGTTTGGTCAAGAATATGAACCACTGAGGTTCTGGAACCTTTTGAGAGTACACGAGATGTGTACCAGTGTTGGGTAGCTTTACCTCCTTTCGTTCCTTGAATGGTTCTGGAAACTTGGTTAAAACATGTCTATTATCTTTATGGTGTCTTATAATTAATAATTATCATTATGTAGCCAGCCACACTGTTCCAATTGTCACATTTTCTTCTACAGATAAATCAAGTCCTTCTCCAGTAATGCTTGACCAAGAGCCTCCCAGCTCTCCTGTTCTTCAGTCAGGAAGCACCAGCAGCACCAAAGGATGGCGAAGCAAGTCTCTCAACGCCAAACACAGTGCAACCTCTTCTATTCTCTCTATCAAACAGCCCTCCTCACCTTCCCTGGAGGTTCCTCCCAAAGTCATCGCTCAGAAGTCCATGCTAGACAAGCTGAAGCTTTTCAACAGCAGACCCTCTTCTCGGGCATCCAGCATCATATCTCTAGAAGATACTGAAGGTTCAAATACAGATCTGAATGAAGCAAATATTTGTCATGTCCATCCTGAAGCCCATCTGGGAAACCAGCAACCTTTAATGGCGAGTAACTCCAGTCCTAAGCTTGTTCTGAAAGGGATTGCGCAAAGGACGCTGAGTAGGACTTTGGTACCTAAAGTGAAAGCTTCTAAAAAGGACAAAGGTAAAACAGATAAAGATAAAACAACAAAACGGTCTCCGGGTGTTGAGCAAAACCGAAATGTGGACGAACGAGATGAAACCAGGGCTGAACCTTCGACAATGACTGAAGGTAAAAAATCAAGTTTGATTCCCAAAGGAACCAAGAGCCATAGCAACACTAAGAAAGAAGTGTCCTCACAGAGCGGTATACCCAAACCGGGGCACACCAGTAAAGTCTCGGGGGTGATAAAGAACTCAGTTGCACTCCCTGGTGGAAAAGTGGAGAATTCTCGTGCTTTCAGAACTGGAGGTTCTTTATTGGCGTACAAATGCTCGATAGAGAACAAAAACTCTAACTCCGCTACTAGTTTGGTGGAAGGACGATGCAGTCACAACATTTCGACTAGTATTGCTCAGACCAGCAACGTGAACAACATCCAGCTTCCTCAAACACAGCACAGCCACCCCAACACGGCTACAGTCGCCCCCTTCATGTACAGGTCAGACATTTGAGTTAAGAGTTGAAATGCTATTAAAACTCATTTAAAATATATGGACAGAAGTTTGTGGAAACCTGACCATAAGATACGCATGTACTTTATAAACATCCCATTCTAAATTCAGTCTGTTATAAGAATCTCCACTCTTCTGGGAAGATGTTCCACTAGATTTTGGAGTGTACTTGTGGAGATTTGTGCTCATTCAGCCACAAGGGTGTTAGTAAAGTTAGGACAAAGTCAAGTCAAGTCAAGAAGCTTTTATTGTTATTTTAACCACGAATAGCTGACGCAGTACACAGTGAAATTTCTCCTGTACCCTGTTGCTACATAAAACAACATAAAGAGAACACAGAGCTTATGACTTAACTTAAGTTGTGCCAGCCACATAAAGTGCATCATGTGCAACATACAGTACAAGACAATACAAACCAAAACATTACAGGACAGATACATAAAATAGCACCAACCAGTATGCATTCTGTATTATATGTTATACACTACAATGTGCAACACTGTATAACATATTATACTGGTAATGTTATAAAATAGGTACTGATGTAGGTGAGAAGGTGAGGAGGCCTGTGGTGCAGTCAGTGTTCCAATTCATCCCAAAGGTGTTCGATAGGACTAAGGTCAGAGCTCTATACCAGGAGATCTTCCACTCCAACCAATGTAAAGCATATCTTCATGGAGCAGGAGTTGTGCACTGCACAGGTTCGGGTCTCCTAGTTCAGATAAAGGGAAAATTTCATTCTAACGCATCCAAAGACACTGTATACAGTTGTGCGCATCCATCTTTGTGGTGTGTCCAACATTGTTTGGAGAAGAATGTGGCTGGTGTCCGAAATTTTTTGTCTATATAGTGTATGACTGAGTAAATGTAAAAGTCCAAAAACAGCCCTGACTTTTATTTATTTTTTTTTTTTGTGGGATAGTCAAAGCAAATGCATTTTTTATATTCTCTTTTTTACAGGTTAAGTTCTGTATTATGAATATCAGCAGTAATATTTTTGATGCTTGTTTGTTTTTGTTTGTTTTGCAAAAATCCTTAATCAAGAACAACATGGTCATTACCATTCCAGACATATGCACATATATTTTCCGATCGTTTTTTCAGTTACTTGCTGCTGACAGAATTTGGGGAAAAGTGAAAAAGAAAACAGAATAAAGCACTGTTTCAAAAAGGCCAATGTAAATACAATAAAAAAAAAGTGCAAATAGAATGAATAAAAATTTCAATAAAAAAAATCAATAAGCAAAATAGAAATATTGTAATATTTTAAATGATATTATAATTTGCTATCGTGTGTTAATAGTGCTTATTTATATATTAATAGTTAATACATATGCTGCCAAGCTGCCACTCTTGGGCCCTTGAGCAAGGCCCTTAACCCTCTATGCTCCAGGGGACCCTCACGAGAAAAATAAATCAAGGACCGTGACGTCGGAGCGACGTGGGGCCGCCTTCCCGTGGGCTCACCACCTGCAGGAGGGACCGTAAGGGACCGGTGCTGAGAGGATCGGGCAGCAGTCGAAGGCGGGGGCCTTGACAGCCTGATCCCTGGACACGGAGAAGTGTCTAGGGAATCTGCTTAGACTGCTGCCCCCACGACCCGAATTACGGATAAGCGGGAGAAGATGAATGAATGAATGAATGAATACATATGCTAAAACTGCAGCAAACAAAATACAGACTATATTTAATATATATTATTCTATAATATAGATTTATTGAAAGTATAGAATTATTGGAAAAGTTCGTTTTTTTTGTACGTTCAATTATTTATTCATTTCATTTATTATTTATTCAGTGTGTATGTGAGGGTGGTGCAGGACATGTATGAGGACAGTGTGACGGCAGTGAAGTGTGCAGTAGGAACGACAGACTGGTTCAGGGTGAAGGTTGGACTGCATCAAGGATCGGCCCTGAGCCCTTTCCTGTTTGCAGTGGTGATGGACAGGTTGACGGACGAGGTCAGACAGGAGTCTCCCTGGACTATGATGTTTGCGGATGATATTGTGATTTGTTGTGAGAGTAGGGAGCAGGTTGAGAAGAGCCTGGAGAGGTGGAGATATGCGCTGGAGAGAAGGGGAATGAAACTCAGTAGGAGTAAGACAGAATACATGTGTGTGAATGAGAGGGAGGGCAGTGGAGTTGTGTGGTTGCAGGGAGAAGAGCTGGAGAGGGTGGAGGAATTCAGGTACCTGGGGTCAACAGTGCAAAGTAATGGTGAGTGTGTTAGAGAAGTGAAGAAAAGAGTGCAGGCAGGGTGGAGTGGGTGGAGAAGAGTGACAGGAGTGATTTGTGATAGTAGGGTATCTGCAAAAATGAAAGGGAAAGTTTATAGGTCTGTGGTGAGACTTGCGATGTTGTATGGATTGGAGACAGTGGCATTGAGTAAAAGACAGGAGGTGGAGCTGGAGGTAGCAGAGCTGAAGATGTTGAGGTTTTCGTTGGGAGTGACGAGGATGGATAAGATTAGAAATGAGTTTATTAGAGGGACAGCGCATGTAGGATGTTTTGGTGACAAGGTGAGGGAGGCGAGATTGAGATGGTTTGGACATGTGAAGAGGAGGGACATGAATTATATTGGTAGAAGAATGCTGAGGATGGAGCCACCAGGTAGGAGGAAAAGAGGAAGGCCAAGGAGGAGGTTTATGGATGTGGTGAGGGAAGACATGCAGGTAGTTGGTGTAAAAGAGACAGATGTAGAGGACAGGGTGGTATGGAGACAGATGATCCGCTGTGGCGACCCCTAATGGGAGCAGCCGAAAGAAGAAGAAGAAGAAGAATTATTTATTCATGCACTACTAAGAGCAAAGGTTATACCTGAAAACTGTTTTTTTAGCTATTTGCTAATGAATGGCTGAATACATCTATGTGTTTCTTGTGCATGGTAGGTCTCAGACAGATGTGGATAAATCTGGCATGAGTGAAGGAGGGGAATGGAACAAGGAGAGATCAAACCTTCGCAGCAAATCCATCCACACGTCTCTGGAAAGCCTGAAAGGTACAAAACCCTTAGCTCTCTTTGATCAGATATTTATGTGCAAATTTGACAGAGATCTCAAATGACAGAACCACAAAACCTGACATCAGTCAGTCGTGTAATGCTGAGCTTTTCATTATTTAGCTTAACTGATTAAAAAATAAAGCCACGTCATGATGGACAAGGTTTTGGGATCACATGCTCTTTATGTTTGCCAGATGCCCTTATTCAGAGCGACTTACTATTAAACCATATATACACAAGTATTAAGACACCTTTTTTTTCAGCCATTTGTGGTACTTCTTCACACCGTTATCACAAAGTTGGAGGCACACAATTGTAAAGGATGCTTTTGGATGCAGAGACTATGAGACACAAAACTTTTCCAGCATGGCAATGCCTCTGTGCACAAAGCCAGCTCCATGAAGATAAACTTTACATTGGTTGGAGTGGAAGATCTTGAGTGGCCTTCTATAGAACTCTGACCTCAATCCTACTGAACACCTTTGCACCTTTGGGATGAATGTGAATGCTGACTGCACCTCAGACCTCCTCACCTTCTCACCTACATCAGTGCCTGAATTTACCTACACCCTTGCGGTGGAATGAGCAAAAATCTCCACAATCACACTCCAAAATCTAGTGGAACATCTTTCCAGAAGAGTGGAGGTTAATATAAAGGCAAATGAGGATTAAATGTGGAATGGCATCCCCAAAGAGGACATACATATCTTATGGTCAGGTGTCTACAAACATCTATCTATATAGTGTATCGTAGTAGATGGTTAAGGGTTTTGCTCAGGAGCCAACCAGTGACAGCTTGGCAGTGCAGGGATTTGAACTTGTGACCTTCTGAGAAGTTTTAAAAACAGAGCTACAATTTCCTCTTAGTAATTATCGTAGCCAGTGGTTGCTGTAGTATTTTAGCTAAGTATGTTTAGTTAGCCTGCTAAAAGCACAATACAATAATGTTACTGGACAAGATGTAACATTAGATAAAGAGCCACATACCTGGCTAGCTTCTTACATAACTTGTGATGGAGATGCATTCTAATGGACCCATCATAACTTGAAGATAAGGCCTAGTCTAGTCTACCCAGGAGTCTTAAAGAACGTTGAAAAATATGGGGTAGTATAATGTAATTTGTTCATAATTTAACAAATTACAGTACATAATTTAGCAAAACAGAGGAATTTATATTGCCATAGTGTATAAACTTAATATTATATATGTATCTGGCAGCGGGCGTGTGGACGATTGCCGGTTCATGAGTGGAGGGTGGAGCCGGACATGCTTTCAGTGTCCGGCGACGCCGATAAAAAGGAGGGACACAAGAGATAAAATTGGGCTTTGGAACACACTAAAAACAGAAAAAAATGCGCTCTAACACTGAGACATCTGAACTCTGTCAACCGCTGGCAGGAGTAAGGCATCTCATAAGGTGGGAGATGCGTACATCCTGGCAGCGTCCCAACGTATCCTATCGCATATACGCTGCTACTTTTGCCTGCCATGCGACAATTAAATATTTTTACAATTTTGTCAAATAACTGTAGTCATCGTAAGATTGAAAAATCGTAGGAACCATCGAAACATGGCCATCGACTGCCTGCATATTCACTGGATATATCACTGGAGTAGTAAGCCCGGATAAATGGGGAGGGTTGCGTTAGGAAGGGCATCCAACGTAAAACATGTGCCAAATCGAACATGCGGATGACGAATACGGATGATTTGCTGTGGCGACCCCGAATGGGAGAAGCCGAAAGAAAGAAAGTAATTCAGGGATAACACCATAATTTGGATGAGGTCCTCAGGAGGGGTCTAGAACAAGATTTAGCAAAAATAAGTCTTTAGTGTGCATTTTCACGAATAGGACAGAGAGCGACGGTTTGCGTCAGCACTTTTAAAAGATGCCTTCAGTTCAAGTGACCCATCTGATCTAAATTCTCCAAAAAGAACCGGGACTTTGGTTCATTGCGTGTCCTGCATTTAGCTAAGCGAATCCCACAGTGCTGGCGTCTCACTGGACACGGAGAGAAAAGGAGCTGATCTGCATGATAAAGGCTGTAGATGTCAGGGAGTTGCCAAGGCCAATCGGCCCGTGTGTATGTGTGTGTGAACCATGAGGTCATGCGAGGTCATGTTAGAGAGAAGGAATGCACTCGCAGTTTATTCTGTATGTGCAATAATTTGACCGAAGCCAATCGTTAATTAGAGCGAGGCGTAACTTGTACTGTATATGAGGTAGTGTGTGAGTATGGGTTTGGAGGCATGGAGGTCTTTTCTCTGTCTGATAGTCTTCGGTGAGCAGAGAAAGTCACCCTGCAGGGGAAGTGTGCTGGCACGGAAAATGGAACGCCACTTAGTTTAGCTCCCCCCCCCCCCCCCCCCCCCCACTGCCCCCCCCCCCCCTCCCCCTCCCCCCCCCCCCCCCCCTCTCTCTCTCTCTCTCTCTCTCTCTCTCTCTCTCTCTCTCTCTCTCTCTCTCTCTCTCTCTCTCTCTCTCTCTCTCTTTTCCATGGAGGAAAGGAAAAGGGAGGACCATCCTTGCAAAAGACTTTTCCACCAATCCCTCGTTTTTATTAAGAAAAAAAGGCAGCGAATGTGTCAGAAAACCCATCCGTTCCTCCCGGATGGGGCATAGAAGAGTGGAGTCAGAAGACACAAGATACCAGACAAACAATACTCACACACTGAAAAGATCACTGATCTCAAGATGGAGTCTGAAATCCACAGCCTTAGAGAACCTGATCTTGAGGAACCAGGAACTGGAGACAGCATTTCTTGGAGCCCTGCACTTCCAAGCCCACCTGGCAGTCGAGGCATGTTGGAGATCTCGATGGAAAGTATCAAGGATGAAGATCCAGAATGGAGTACCTCGGCAGGATTGGAAGAAAGTTCCTGCGCAAGTCTATCAGAGGAGAAGAACTCAACAGAGGACGCTAAGAAACTGAACAGGGAGTGTGAGGTCATGCACACACAAGGCCACATGTATCAGCTGCATCTGAGCCAACACACAGGTGCATGGGACAGCATTGCCCGTGTTAACCAGGAGATCCTTCTGACCATGCTGGATATTTACGAGAAATACAAGAGTAAGACGATGCTCTAATGTGTACCGCCACACAATTTGTGTGTGTATTTGTCTGAAAACTTGTGGTCTTATCGTCCTGAAGTTGATTTTTCACCCATTTACGTTTATTCTTTAACCTGGCGCAGTACTTCAAATTAAAGATTTGAGATGGTAAGGCCAAAAATCTTTAAGTGGGGTCAGTGCCAGTGTCCCAGGCTATAAAAAGCAAAGCTATCAGATATCAGTTAACAGGGAAATATAAATAAAAAGAGCACCCCCCCCCCCACTTTATAATCCAAGCTAATAATTGTTGCTAGAATGCAGATAAAGAACTAACACATTTAGCTGATTTGCTGTGGTGGCTATAATTTAAATCACGTTTATATTTATACGCTAGTTCTAGTACTTTATTGTTTCTGATGCAACTCGTTTCCAGTTATTGTATGTCAAATACTTACATAGTCTCAGGCAAATGATGACAAGATTTTAAACAAATGTGTAAAATTTTTAATCCAAAGGTGAGTCTTCAATGTTTCTCAGTAACATGACAAAAAAAGGTTGGATTAGCTGCTATAGCTAAAGTGCTACCAGGAAATTACTAGTTTTAGGAGCATTCCACAGCATGAAACATAGCTACTGTATGAACTGATTAAAAAAGTATGATTTGTCATTCCTTAATAAATAAACACTTTTAATCATTGACAAAGTGCGTAGAAAATGCGGCACACCATCCTTAGTTTTAGTTCTGAGATTTCATCGCTATTAGATTAAAACTATTTTAGATATATTAGATTTAAATTCTACTTTGGTCCGGTCTTTTCTCACCAGCTTGGATGGTTTAAAACAATATCATTTTGAGATTTTGTGGTAAAAAGTATTAACCAAACTTCCACTTCCACCAAAAAAAACCCACTTCAATTAGACCAAATGTAATCTGTCTAAAACATAACTAGCTAATGGTTTTATTCTAAATCAGCAGCAAGCAAATAATACAGCTCTTGAAATTTTATCTTTTTGAGGAAAAAAGGCCCTAACACCAGGCCAAGTATTAACATTATTGCTAGCAACCAGAGCTAAAGTGTTGCTAGTGTCAGTTAATGCTAACTAGCCAACTAGAAGCAACTAGCATGATTACGACAGCTGAAATAAAATTAGCACAGAAAACAATAACTAGCCAGGTAGACTTGAAGCAACGAGCATAATTGATTCAAGCCACATCATGTGGAAAAACAATAGATAATGTTAACAAGCCAGCTACAATTCTAGCAGCTAGCATTACTAGCAATTATATAATGCTAAGATTAGCTAGTGCTATCCACAGGTAGCTAGCTATTCTACAGACAGAGTCATTTATGTAAAAAAGATTAGCAAAGCTAAAGTAGATTTTAATGCTGGTATAGTAGTTTCTGTTGCTATTGTGCTTTTTACAACAATATACTTTTGTCATAATTAAATGGAAAACAATGGTTTTGCTTCTCAGAAGAAATGAATTCTCTCTATCCCTCTTCCTCTGTCAGTTCCCCTCACGCTCCACAACAACTTTTTCTAGAGATGTAAGCAGGGTGCTAGCCAAATGCTAGCATTAGCTTGGTATTCTGAATAGACTTTTGTCTTTGTGTTAGTTTGCCAGAATGTACAAGTGGCCATTTGTCTTTCCTGAACATGCTTTTCACAGCATGTGTGCCCACGTTTGTGTGTGTACAAGTGTGTGGTCGTCTGAGTTCTTTGTGGCCTCCTCATGTTCGCCAAGCGGCTCTTAATCCCAGCAGCCAAATCCCCATTTAGCCACCAGTACACAGTGCATGTTTATTTGCAGGAGTGTGATTCGTTCAGACGGGCTGATCCTGTTAGCATTAGTGTATTCACGCTAAAACAGAAAGCTCTTTTAACCAATCTTGGGAGATTGACCTCATATTTTCTTATTGGTTAGAGCTAACAATGTGAAAAAAAATGCGTACACTGCATTATTAAAGTATTCACAGCGCTTTACTTTTTCCACATTTTGTTGTTACAAATGGATTAAATTCATTATTTTCCTCAAAATTCTACAAACAATACCCCATAATGACAACATGAAAGAAGCATGTTTGAAATCTTTGCAAACGTATGAAAAAAATTCAATAATAAAAAAAATCACGTACATAAGAATTCACAGCCTTTGCTCAATATTTTGTTGAAGCTCCTTTGGCACCAATTACAGCCTTTAAGTCTTTTTGAGTATAATGCTACAAGCTTGGCACACCTATTTTTGGGAGCTTCTCCCATTCTTCTTTGCAGAACCTCTCAAGCTCCATCAGGTTGGATAGGGAGCGTCGGTGCACAGCCATTTTCAGATCTCCTGAGATGTTCAATCGAGTTCAAGTCTGGGCTCTGCTGGGCCACTAAAGGGCATTCACAGAGTTGTCCCGAAGACACTCCTTTGTTTTCTTGGCTGTGTGCTTAGGGTCGTTGTCCTGTTGGAAGATGAACCGTCACCCCAATTTGAGGTCCAGAGCGCTGTGGAGCAGGTTTTCATCAAGGATGTCTCTGTACATTGCTGCATTAATCTTTCCCTCGATCCTGACTAGTTTCCCAGTTCCTGCTGCTGAAAAACATCCCCATAGCATGATGCTGCCACCACCATGCTTCACTGTAGGGATGGTGTTGTTCAAGTGATGAGCGGTGCCTGGTTTCCTCCAGACATGACGCTTGGCATTCAGGCCAAGGAGTTTATTCAATCTTTGTTTCTTGTGGTCTGAGAGTTTTTTTTTACTTTCCGGATGCATTGTAGCATTGTTCTGGTTTTGCCCTGGAACCTCAAAATGTTTTGTGGATATGTTTATGGCAAATGTTTTAAATTTTTCCAGTTTACAGGTTAGAAAAAAGTGATAGGGTCGTTCAATCCCAGCTGGTTTGTCTCTCCAGGTGAAGATTCGGAGAGCAAGAGACTGCGGACAGTGAAGAATATTGCTGATTTAAGACAAAACCTAGAGGAAACTATGTCCAGCCTGAGACACGTCACTCATATCAGTCACAGGTAAGGCATACACATATTCTGTTCTAACAGTGTTTAAAAGTTGGTTGTATATTCGGAAATAGGAAATACCACCAATAGAAGCCAACAGTTCTATTCCTGGGTCATTTCTGTCTAATTTAAATGATTGCATAGTAAGCTACATTTGAATTAAAAACATTTTGCAATGTAGATCCACACAATTGCCTCAAGATTATTCAACCCATTCTTCTGATTCTTCTTATTTCCCTATTTTGTACTTTAGTTCCAATCAGCAGTTATTTCCCAAATACTTTTTGCTGCACAAAAATGAAGGAAAAAACTAATAACCATGGCAAAAACCATGGAAGCTTGTGCTTGTGCTCTCATTTCCAGGCCTGAATACCATAAAGTCTTGTTGCTGCAAGATTTAATCAGATACACAAAACCTGGTCAATAGAAAACTGTTCAAGTCTTTGGTGACTTGTGTATGCTCTGTATGTGCTATAAGATTATAAGAATAAGACTAAATTTAATGGCTGTATTGTGGTGGGGTATGGGGGGGGGGGCTATGGAGATGTTTCAGAGTGCGATCTTCCTGAGGTGATGATAGCAAATTAAAGCCTACTGAGGCAATGTGGAGCCAGCAATGGAAATCTGAGCTGCATATGGTTTTATTTGCAGACTGTTGTCTTTTGTCTAATGGCAAAGCTTTAGCCTAAATTCTCCTAAAGATCACCCAGATTGAACCTATTAAAACAAAGCAGCTAATAGTGTCTGTTTCATGACATTCGGGTTATTTATAATGTTTTACGGTTTATATATGATGTCTGAAATCAGCTCACACTAGAACATTTATAAGTTCAACACGCAGCTTAAAATATCTCAGTTAAATCCACCAGAAGTCTGAGAAGACAAAAAAAAGCCATTTTGAGGATTCGCTTTTGCATTATTTCAGCACAAAATCTGTCTCGTTTCCCCCTTTTTTTGTTGGAGCTTCAGTTGCATACCATCATTTATTACACTAAGCGTCCATTGCAGTATATGAAAGTGGTTCATTTTCCAACTGAGGTGCTGTGGTGGTACCTTTAATGTTACCTTTACTGTATCTATAACTGTATGTATGATGTATATGTATGTCATATGTGGTGTACCCATACCTCATGGATTTTCAAATATTGTTTTATTTGTTATGGATAAGAGGTTAAAGATTTTCTTCCATTTTTAAGTCCAGTTGACCAATTCCAGGCCACTAATCAGCTATCCCGGTCTTAGTCCCCAGCAACTAAATGAAAAGGGTGATGGGAATTTGGGCTGAATTTTAGCTCACAATCTCCACCCATAGAGTGGCAACCATAGGCATGACACTTCCTGGTATTGGCAATTGCTTGGACACCTATAAAGGGCAAGGTCAATGTTATTTTCTTTTCCGCTTGATTATAGGATTCAATAAAATATTTGACTCTATTTGTAAAGAGATTTCTAATAAAAACAATAGTTGGTCATGTAAATAGTTGTTGTTCTGACACGTTTATGCTAATTTAACACAGATTTACACACTCTTGGCATCCGGACAGTATAGAATGGTAGCCATGTTGGTTCAGTATTCACTCCAAATAAGTCTGCAGCCTTCCCTGCTCCAAAACAATCCCAAACCATTAATCTTCCACCTCCATTTTTTGACTATGGAGGTGAGGCAGTCTGCTCACATTTATTTCTCCTGTTCACTGTCTTAAATAGTTTCTTCTATTAGAGACAAAAATGTCAAATTTGAACTCCTCTGTCCTCAGAACTGTCTTCCAGTCATTCACTGTCCAATTATTGTGTTGCAAAAACAATAAAAGACTAGGTGTTTCCAATATTAGGATGTCTATCATCCATCCATCCATCCATTTTCTCCCGCTTATCCGTATTCGGGTCGCGGGGGCAGCAGTCTAAGCAGGCCCCCGCCTTCGACTGCTGCCCAATCCTCACAGCACCGTCCCTTACGGTCCCTCCTGCAGGTGGTGAGCCCACGGGAAGGCGGCCCCACGTCACTCCGACGTCACGGACCTTGATATTTCCCTCGTAAGGGACCAATGATGTCTATCATTGTTTTAAAAAGTATATTGCATATTAAAATCCCTGCTGGTAAATTGTGTGGCGTAAGTTTACAGCTGTGTTCCCTTTGGCCTTACGGGCTCATCTATCATCAAACTTTAAACAAGCTCCGTTAAAGTCGTTAAAATGGTGATGGGAATTTCCCCAAAGGGTAACAGCACTTTAACAAGGGCATAATTACAAAATAAAATTGCAAGAGAGCCAACAGCTCACTAGACTATCGTAGTGTTTCTCAAAGCAGTCCAAGGGTGACACAAGTTCAACACAATCTTAGCTCAGGGTACCGTTTTTGCAGTTTTAAAAGCTACAGTAAATAGAAAAATGACTGCATCAATGAAATCTGTGGTTTATTTGGATTTATTGTCATTTATACTTTTAATAATAACATATAATTGCATCTTTAGTGGGCAGCAGTTCAGCAGCTTCTCCATGTCATGTTGCCTAATAGGTAAGGGACAACTGAGAGGTTTAGCTCAGCAGGAATATAGCTAACTTTAGGTATGAGATCAACTTTCTCTTCATCTAATGATTGACTTTTCTTCTCGTAATGTAACAGCACTGAATACTTTGTCACCTGGATATAAAGTGTTATGCATCTGTGCCTTTAAATTCCTCAAGGCAATGTCTACAATATAGATGTATACCAGACATGTAAGAGAAATGTGGTCTTTTCCTACATTTATCTTTAGTTGCCCAGTTTTAGTATCTGTGTGTCCGTTGTAACTTTTCGACAATTGTAGCCTCAAGGTTTGTTGTGCTGTGCATTTTGAGGAACTTTTCTGGTTACTATAGAATATGTAATACAGTAGCATTAAAAGGTTTTGAGGCAAAAGTTAACTCTAAGTACTTTGCATCATTAAATTAAAAAAGCTGCTTTGAGACAATGTTCATTGTGAAGAGCGCTATAGAAATAAACTTCACTTCACTTCACTTCACTTGACTGATTAAACGTATTCGGCTGATGATGGAGTTGGGTAGGTCATTCCACCAAGAGGGTAAGGTGAAATTTACATGTGGTACCCTACGTAGTCATGTTTTCAACTCATCCAACTGTTTATTTCCCTCTAGTGGAAGTTTGGTAGAAGTTTGGCCGATCTATGACTTCAGTTCAACAGGGCAGCAATAAAACACGGCTTTTTCTTACAAGATCACAGCAAAGCCAGAAGAATACGCTCCATTGTAGCATTCGTGAGAACCGTTCCATCATGAGTTTGTCTCTAAATGTGCCCAGGGAGGGGAGTTGCCGTGATTGACATTGAGAGCTGTTTCAAAGATGGACCGGGTGGTTTTTTTTCTTCATTTCTACTGTAGCGAGTTTGATGCATGTCTTGGGTCTTTGGAGGCATGAAATCGGCTGGTGAACCCCCTGTCGTTTGCAAACTCCCGAATTAAAAGCAAGCTCTTGATTCTCAAGTCAATTAAAAGAAGGAAACTGAAGCCCTGGCCTGGTGGGGTGCTCATTTAGTCCAGGAAACACTGTCATTGCCTTTTGGGGTTTTGTTTCTTGCTTTCTTTATCTCTCGCTCTGTCACAGCAAATCCCTGTGGTTTACATGAAAGCTGATTGTCTGTGTGTGTGTGTGTGTGTGTGTGTGTGTGTGTGTGTGTGTGTGTGTGTGTGTGTGTGTG
>JAAIIK010000128.1:1281809-1293103 GCA_014706435.1 Silurus glanis
GTGTGTGTGTGTGTGTGTGTGTGTGTGTGTGTGTGTGTGTGTGTGTGCCACCCCTGCCTCCCCTTCAGTACCCTGCAAACGACTTTTGATGCCTGTATAACCACAGAGATCAGCACCAAGGGCTCACTCGGCCTCACGCCCTGCCCTGTCTCGGCTTCTCCATGGCGACAGAGTCCGTCCAGCCCACGTCTACAGGCGGGCGACGCCCCCTCTTTAGATAGCGGATATAGCAACACGGGGGAGATGTTGGAGGGCATGACAACAGACAGTGCAGGTTATGTGAGCGATGGCGACATCCTGGGAAAGAGTGTCAGGATGGACAGCGCCACCAGCGGGTGAGTGCACACACGTGCCTATAAACTGATTGTATGAGTGTGAATTGTGTATGAAAAACATTATAAATGAAAATAATAAGAAATAAGAAATGAATACAGCAGAATAGCTGTATTACTGATGACACTGCAAGTCATGGCCCAAATGTCTTTTGGAGGTCATGCAGTGGGAAAAAGATTTTGGTTCTCTTTTGCGATTGTCACTTCCGGATTTTCTTTTATGGATCTAAATCTGCCACATATATGGTGCATGCTGTGTAGACCTGACCTTCACCATGAACCATATTTTCTTTTTAAACATCCTATTCCAGTAATAACCTCCACTCTCCTCTTCTGCAAAGTCTTTCCACTCAATTTTGGAGCATGGTTGTGAGGATCTGCCCATAATCTGCCTTAAGAGCATTTGTAAGATCAGGCAGTGAGAAGGTCTGGGGTGCAGTCAATGGTGGACAAATAGTCGAATGGAGGGATGAATGAATGGATGGGTGGCAAGATGGACAAATGGTTGGATGGATGGATGGATGGATGGATGGATGGATGGATGGATGGTGAACAAATAGACAAATGGATGGATGGATGGAGGGACAGATGAGCAGAGGGATGGGGCAGACAGATGGATGGACTGATGGCTGGCCAAATGGTTGAATGGACATATGGAAGGATGGATGGACAAACAGTTAAATGGACAGTCGGATGGATATATGGATGGATGGACAGATGAATAGATGGATGGATGAACAAATGTCAGTGTAAATTTATGAAACATTTGATCTTCTGGGTTTTTTTTTGAGAAACTCACACAGGAAGCCGGACCACTGGTCGATCTTTTAAACATACATTATTTGAGCTGTCATTCCTGGTGTGGAAAACCATCTGCGTTGTGAAAGCGAGGTCCATGAAGGTAATGCAGGTCCAAGAGAGTTTCTTTGAGCAAAATATTTGCTTGACTCGCTAAACCTTGATGCTGAACCATGAGCTGATGCTCATTTCTTGCAGCATGTAGTGCATACAAACATCAGGAAATAAAAGAGAGGTTTCTAAGGGTGAGTGGAAAACTATGGAAACATGCACTACTTCTCACCAGCCTCTAGATGGCTCTAGATGTGTGTTTTTGCCACCAAGTGCTGCTTTATATAAATGTTTTATTTTAGCTGTAGTTTTTCATGACTGTTGCCGTCAACACCGTATGTTTTATGGAGTATACAAAATTTTAATTTCAAGTCAGGCTTATTATTCCTTTAAGCTCAGTAACACACCGAGCCAAGCCTGCAGTATGTGTGGATGCGGTTTGATCCACCCTAAACGGGTACCTTGCCCTGAGCCGTGGTTCTTTAGCATGTGTGTAATTATCGAGCATGCATGCCAGCTTTGTTTTCACACTTACTCTGCTGTTGCTTTTTTGTTCATGAGTGCCACCTGGAGCCTCTCCCTTGTTCGGAGCTCGGCTGTCTTGAAAATATGGGAGCTTTTGAGCTCTAGAGTTGCAGAATTTGCACCAAAGTAATTCCCCATTATTATATTCCTGCACATTTTATATTCCATATGGTAGGTATGATAAATACTAATAAAGATATGACCTTCATGAATCAGTGCTACATTTTTACTAAAAATGAAAGGATTTGAAAATTTTGCACACAGTCTGACATACATATAAATACACACACACACACACACACACACACACACACACACACACACACACACACACTCCGTTATGTCAGTCAACTGTCCCAAACATCTAGCTATCTGTTACAGGCTCATGCGAATTATAGCCTGAATTTCTTTTGATTTGGAGTCCTAATTATTACAGTCTCAAGGATTTGATCCATGTCTTTGCATCCATGCCATATTTCTTTGTATGTAAGTATGTATAAGTATCTGTCTCAGAACTTCTCTATGCAACAGAGTGTGACCTGACAACACAGAGGAAAGGGTATGAGAAATATTCTGGGTCGCGTCCTCAGGGATCAGCGCAGCGAGGCAGTGACGAAGAGAAGCGAGAGAAGGCGCTGTCTCAATCCTGAACTATATGCACAAATTGTTTGCTTAGACAAAAGAAAATCAGCGTAATAACATAAACATTTATTTAAAATACGAAAAAATCTGTGATTTTTCAATCAGAGCTTTTAGACGTGTTTAGATGCTGAAGGATTTCAACAATTTCTTAAATTTAAAGAACAAGGTTTTGCAGTGCTAAGAGTTTGGAGTGTAATGATACGCTCGGCTATGATTAGATTTCTAATACTGGCCTCATGATTCAATTGAATTTGATTCGCCGAATATTTAGAACAAACTTTCACAGAAGAAACAATGGATAGATGTTTTTGGTACGACGGCATTTTAGTGGCGAGTAAAAAAAAAAAAAAAAAAAAAAAAGATAATGAGAATGAAGTCAGAGCAATACAAGAATTAAGTCGAAATATTTTGTGAATAATATCGAAATTACGAGAATAAAGTCGAAATATTTAGAGAAAAAGATTAATATGAGAATTGTGAGAAACGTTTCGCTGTTTTGCATAAAATGAATGTTGAGGATTGATTGAATCCTACTTTATGTTAGGATTTAAAAATCAGGAAATTCTTTGGCCCTTTCCTGCATCAGCACAGAGTTATAATTAGTAAACGGACACTGCAGCGGTTCTGTAGGAAACGTAATTTATTGAGAAGAAAAAACATTGTGGAAATTGCTTCTTTTGTGCAGTCTGAAATTGTGCCCAGTGGTCGAATCCAAGGATATTGATTATTACATTTGCATGCTTTTCAAAAAGGAGATGTTTCTCAAGAAACAACAACAACTATGAGGATAATGGTCAAAGAAATCGACCATAAAAGAGTTGAACACCGGCACGACTGATGCTTTATTCTCGTGAGTTTGCTTTTTTTCTCAAAATATTACGACTTTATTCTTTATTATTAACAAAGAAATTGAGAAATATTCAGCAGAGATTTCTACTGAGACAGTAAGAAATACCAAATCCACACTTAGAACCTACTTCATAAAACCAATAACAGCTCTACAGGACTGAGAAACTGAGTGGAAACAAGTGTTCAGTCATGAACAGACGGACGTATAAACCCTAGATATGGCACATATCCCCTATGACGTCATCATCCTGGCAGCGCTGACTTTATTCATTATTATACACCGAATCTCCTTGTGAAAATCCTGATGTCTTGGTTTTTACAGAGACAGACAGGGTGACTGTATTACCTTTATACCACAGCGCCGTCTCGCTTCTGATTGGCCAGACGGTGTTGATTCATTTTCTGTAACAGCAGCACAGCACTTGTTGTAACACGTTATAAAAATTCTAAATTGACAGGAACATGTATCATTTATGGAAGGAGTCTATTGTTAAACACTTCGAAACTGTCAGTAGGTTTTCCATCATGAGGAAGTCTTCAGGTCTGAGGTGCATTGTGGTTTCTCTTAAATATGAGAAGTTTTTCCATTTTTTTGTTTTTTGAACTTCAAAAGAAAGAAATGATGTCTATTTACAGCTGCTATTACATAATATAATTTGATTAATATAACACATGATCCATTCTAATGCCCTGCTTCTGGATGAAGTTCTCTCCAATTGGCTGAGGATGGTTCTTGTGGAGGTTATTGTGGAGGGTTAAACCCAAGAACCATGAATTTGGACAGTAATGTATATAAAAAAGTGTGCTACAATAGCTCGGTGTCTATTAGTAAACGGCCGATAACCTCAACAATGTTGGAACTGTAATGATTGGGCTTTCGGTGTCTCCCAAATAAGGATCAGTTCACTTTTAAGTCTGGTTCCTAACAAGGATTCTTCCTAATATCATCTCAGGAAGTTTTTCTCTTACCATCATCTACACTGGGTTGCTCATTTGGGATAAACTTAAAGGCACTAATTTATGGTGCTAAGATTTTTATTAGTAGTCTTTTCATTTCTGTAAAGCTTCTTTGGGACAAGTCCATTGTTAAAAGCGCTGAACAAATCAGACTAAATTGAATATATAATATATACAGTGGAGGAGGCAGGTTTTTTTTTTTACAGGGGTGGCCAGACAGGGGCCAAGAGTTACTCTGGGGTGGCACAGAAAATATAATTATGCAATATCTATGTATGTATGTGTGTGTGTGTTTGTGTATGAAATTGTATGTATATATAATATATAATAATTATATATAAATTCAATGCCCAAAAATTATCATATAGACATTATAAACATTTTCCTAGATCAATATTTCAGAAATTATTTCCATCTTTTAAGTCAAGTTTATTTCTATAGCGCTTTTCACAACAGACATTGTCTCAAAGCAAATTTTTAACAATGCAATTACGCACAGGGTGGGCAGGATTATGTCCATGGTGGCTGTGGCCACCCCCTGCTCCGCCCCTGATTATATAACAGGAGCTAGCTTGTTTAAAAAATGTTCCATTAGACTATAATTGGGATAAAAAAAAATTAATTTGTTGTTCTTTAGCTAAACGTTATTTCTAAGTAACTGAAACTTGACATTGCATCGGGTCAAATCGCTCAACTTCCATTAATTATTTTACCATAAAAGCACACCTTGAAGTGTGCTATTAGTGTTATATACTTTGTATGTTCTTTATTGTCTGTATGGTATACACATTTTTACACATCAGTAAAATTCCTCAATGATTTATACAGAATATTTCAAAGCTTATATTTGAAAGGCAAAGCTGGCCACTTTAGAAAAGCCAATAAATCATTCATTCATTTTTTCCATTTTGTTTTAGCCAAATCTATTTAGCATTTTTTTTTTAGGTCATTAAGTTAAACATTTTCATACCGAAAATACCAATCTGCTGTAATCCAGCATCAAAATTCACAAACAATTCCCCTCCCTCAGTCCTCTTGACCTTTTGAACTGCAGTTAAATAAATGATGGAGGGTTGCCAGGTCAGGGCCAATGAATAACCCAGTTTTGTACGAGTCATGTTCCTGACTAACGAACATTCTCTGCTGCTGCTCCGTGAAAAGTTGGCAAACACGTTCATGTTCTTAAAAACTGACGTTTACGGTTTACCATAATCGGAGGGGAAAATCCTGCCTGAGTTTAAGGTTAAGAATAGCCAATGTTACATGTTTTTTTTTTCTCTTTGTTTTTTAAGAAAAGGGACTGATGGAAGATTTTTGACTCGGCTCCAGCAGCAGTTCATTGTTTATTAAATGAACAGGCAGACAAGTGCAAATCAAAATCCAAAACCTTAAAGGTAAAACAAGCCTGTGTCAAACAATGGCCAAATGACATAAACTGGACAAAGAAGACTGGACAAGGATGAAAATGCAGAAACCAAAATGAGATCAAAAACTAGAAAATCGAAACACTGTTCAAAGTTGATTAGAGAACTAAATCAGCTGAGTTTATTACTTTACATAAAGCTGAATGAGTGAAAGTATTGTGCCTGTGATGAGTGGGTAACTTTTTTATTGAAAACAAGTGTGAGGGTGTATGTGAACATGCAAGTGTGTGCTGGGAGTTGGAGTCCAGGGCGGCCATGTTTGAAGGCTGCAGTGTTTGGTTGGATATTGAACTTGAGTCCATTAGTGACCTGATAATAGTTCTGAGTGTAGACAGAGATAAAGGTTAAACCCTTAGTACTCATTTCTTTCCTTGTTATCTTGAGGTTCTGACTTCACTTTTAAGGGATTTTGATATTAAAACCTTGTTTCACAAAGGAAAATCTTTGTAATTAGGCTTGTAGATGCGTGTTAGTCAAAAAAGGATTTGAATAATTACATCTTAACAGGACAATTATAATAATTAGGAATTATAATAAGAAGACAAATTATAATAGGTAACATTTCTGGACATCTGTATAAGTAGATTCTTAGATGTTAAACTTAACATCTAAAAGTTGATTGAATAAAAAATATAATTATTCTGTGAATCTGCGTACACATGTAACGTGATGGAGCGTCTGAAAGGTACATTAGTTCTTATCACTTGTTATGCTTGTTATACTATGTGGGCAAAGGTTTGTGGACACCTGACAATAAGATCTGTGTGTGTTATTTTTAACATCCCTTTCTACATTTCGTTCCTATTCGCTGTTATAAAAACCTCCACTCTTCTGGGAAGATGTTTCACTAGATTTTGGAGTGTGCTTGTGAAGATTTGTGCTCATTCAGCCACAAGGTTGTTGGTGAAATCAGATACGGATGTAGGTGAGGTGAGGATTCCTGGGGTGCAGTCAGTGTTCCAGTTAATCCTAATAGTGTTCAATAGGGATGAGGTCAGATCTCTACAGCAGGCCTCTCAAGATCTTCTATTCCAACCCATATAAAGCGTATCTTAATGAAGCTGCTGTTGTGCTGCAAATTTTTTTGAGAGAAAAATGTAACGCAATTGCATCCAAAGACATCCTACAAAATTGTGTGGTAACAGTTTGGGGAGGAATCACATATGGCTAGAAAAGTCAGGTGTCTATATAGTGCATCAGCGATAAAACAGTTGTTAGTTCCAGAAAACACAGAGAAAATGCTTATAAAAGAAACAAGAAACACAATATTTTTTGTCCTTAACTTAGAAAATGTAAAGATTTACAACTGACACTGGAGACCCCTTCCAAAGATCTTCATATACAAAGAACACTTCATATAAATTTTTTTGTAAAAGCAAAACATCAATTGTGTTACATGAGAAGTAACCCTACGGTTCTGCTGAGAGTGTGTGTGGAGTGAGGGTTCTCTAACGGTGTGTGTGTAACTATTGAAAACTCTAGAACACTGAAACGCATCCAATATTTACATAGAATATTGAATACATTCAATAGTATACTTCCTCCACCACTATTAGTCTTGAACCATGTGACTATGTGTGACTATGGAAACGAAAGTGTTATAACGAGTGTGTTAATACATTTGTGTGACTTGCTTTTCGCATGGAGCTGCTGCAATCGAAAAACATGAACAGACCAATTCTGACCAATCAGAATTCAGAAATTCAGTAGTAGCATGGCATAATGTGTAACAGGGAATCAGGAATCACTTTATTGCACAAGTCAGCCATTGATGTGTTTACACACACCTTGATGATTCATTAGCTGCGTCTGTGTAGGAGGTCATAAATTATAATGTCATCATAAATATGACGTGTTGTTTGGACTTTCTCCTTCCCTCCTTCGCAGATTAATCAGGTCTAGCCAGCGTTTAACGAAAACAAGTGAGCAGACAAACACGCACAGACACACACACACACACACACACACACACACACGTTTATTAAGTACTGGAGACGATCTGCTTTAGCCTCGAGTCATGGACATGATCACAAAAGGTGTGTGTTACAAGCTTCCTGTTTTACTTTGATAAGTCACTTCCTGTCATTTCACTTGAAGTACGCCCTCATATCAGGATGCTTGTCATGTTTCAGACGAACTTAGACTCTATATGAGATTAGGGAGGGAAAAAAACACGAGTGTAATATAATGTGCACAGTGTCTGTTTCAGTTACTCACTGACTCGTGTACTCTCTCTTTCCCCGTCTAAGTGGATCTGCCTCGAGGGTGGATTTTGAGAACCCGTTTACAGCTGAATAGCACAGGCCTCTCTGGTCTATCCACCCATCCGTCAACTCCTCTTTTCATCCCTCGTTCTACAGCCTTAAGGCTTTCCCTACTGTTCTGTGCTGCTGTACCTCAGCCCCTTCCCCTTCTGTCTAACTCGCCTCTTTTTTAACCACCTGTGCTTTTATTTGTTCATTCTTCTTTTTCATATTACAAAGGCCAAAGAAGGGATTGTAGTCAACATGTCACTCTCTTGTCTAGAATAGCCGCAGATGCTGGATGTTTGCCAGAACTATAACGTCTTGTCCTATACATATCAGAGAAATGTGAATAAAATGCAAAGCAAATCTTGGTCATGTTTCAGAATACTATGTACACTCTATGGACAAATGTATTGGTGGACTTGACTTTTCCACCCATATGTGGGTTCTTCAGCAGTACCTGACTTTACAAACACCATTGTGGCTGAATGTGGCACAAATCTCCACAAGCAACACTCCAGAATTCTCTTGGAACATCTTCGCAGAAGAGTGGAGGTTATCATAACTGCAAATGGGGACTAAATGTGGAATGGGATGTCCAAATACAGATCAAAATCTCATGGTCAGGTGTCCACAAGCTTTGGGCCATTTAGTGTAAAGTGTTTAAGCTATAAACAAGAGATATTCCTGCTTGGATAAAAATCATCAAGGTTTGTAGGATTAAAGCGGGTGAAGGAGGAAGCACATAGTCAGTTTTATAGTTAAGGCCAAAGGTTGTCAGAGTATTTATTTTGTTTGCATAAGATACCATTTCAATGTAATAGCTAAGAAAACAGATTTGTTTTAGCTTTCACTTACTAGGTCAAATTTTCGAATGTTTTCACATGCAGGGGTTGAGTAGTATTTGGTGGCACTGTGTTTTTGGAGTAGCCTTTCACAGGGTGAATGACATACTTTAAACACTTTGCTAATGCTTTTTCTCATTGCTCCCAAAAAAATAAAACTGGTTACGGGCTTTTTTGCTCAGATATACATTTTTAGTTTGATTCAAATTTTTTTAAGGATTCAGGTCTGGGTTTTGTGATGGACTACAACAATAATTGTCCAGCTTGCAAGTGCCCAACGTAAACGTATTTACTGACGTCTGACTGACATGTGGTGTTTCCTTAGTATTTCTTGATAATTCTCCATTTTTCATAATGTCATCTATTTTATAAGTTTGCTAATATCTTTTCCAGCAAATCATTTCGACAACATAAGGCCGTCACTTCCACGTTTCACAGTTAGAATGACGTTCTTTGGATCTCGAGCTTTGTTTTTGAAGAATGCTAATTTTTAGTAATGGTTACAATTGCTAAGATGTTGTGCTGAGAGAACGCACTTGAGAAACAGTTTCGCGAGGAGAAAACAATCCACATATAAAATATCGGTCACATATTATTGGTCACTTTCTAAATAATAAAAGAAATAATAATATAATGCAGCGAATATAATAATAAATGCAAATATGTTATAAACTTTCTTTCGGCTTCTCCCATTAGGGGTCGCCACAGCGGATCATCCGCATGTTTGATTTGGCACGTTTTTACGCTGGATGCCCTTCCTAACGCAACCCTCCCCATTTATCCGGGCTTGGGACTGGCACTAAGGCTTGTGCAACCCTAATGGCTGGGGTCGGTTCCCTGACCGGGGATTGAACCCGGGCCGCAGCGGCAAATATGTTATAAACGATGCAAATTGTAACTTGTATCCGTTGCAAACTTTTTTAAATCGACGAAACTGATATCCAGAGAATTGTTAATAATCATAGATCTAATACGTTACGTTCATTTGCTAAGATTCCATTCATTTTGTTGGAGCGAATTCCTGATAGTTGTGAAGAAAAGAAAAATACCATATTTGTGGCAGTCTGGAAAAATTGGATGTTGCTGTTATTAATGTTTGTAGACCAAAATAATAAAACTAAAAAAGAAATAATATATAAAATATTAAAAAAATAAAATAAGCATTTTTTTTCTTCCTTTATGTCAACTCTTAAGTATATTTTTTACCAAAACAACATAGAAATATAGAAACATTGAAATCCTATGCTTCCTACTTTGTGAAATCAGTCATTGTAGTTAAACACCTATCTATATCTATACCTTCGCTTCCTAAATGTGTCATGCTGTTGTCAAATTGTTAGATAGCTCATGCTTAAAACACATGCAAAGGAGAAAGAAAACACATTTCAGGTCATTAAAGTGTGCAAAAGGTTTTCCCAGGCCACTACATTATACGTATATAATGCCAATGACAACCGTGTCATGCCACTTGACCTCGCTTTAAACAGTTCAAGGTAAGCATTTGAGTGATTGCAAGTCTCCATGATGTCAGGAAGAAACCGTCACAGCTTTCATGTGGCCAGCTGTGTGTCATTGCATCATGAATTCATGAATAATGGACTGCGCTGTTTATCCAGAGCAGATGTTTTTCGCTCATTGCCAGTGTCCAAGGGCATCTAGGTGATACCGAAAGGTGATAGCCGAAAATCCGTGAATTTTGGACCCTCCCTCCCTGCAGCCCCTATGGTACCTTAGTGAATTTATCTAGACATTGTCACTTTAATACAATAATGTGTTTTAAAAAATTGCATGAAATTTGTGAAAACATAGTTGTTATTCCCAACGTTCCTGAACATTTGGTTACCGCTGCGGATTCCCACGAATTTAAATATAATCCGAAACTTGCTGTTCCAAATAAGAACCCACAAATTTTCCGAGCCGCGAGTTCCGAACAGCGAATTATCGGGGGTTGACTGTGTCGTGACTTGGACGATGCACTTGTTCGTTTCACCTCCATTGTAGTGTATGTGCCCCAGGCTGAGTTCTGCTCTTCTGGCCTGGGATTATGTCGGATTATGAGATAATTGCTGACGTGCTCTTTAAATAGGAAGCGTGTTCGTATGCCAGGAGTTTGTGCAGCACACAGAAGACAGCTTGAAGTTAGTCAATATTTAGAAAGAGTGTGTTCCAAAGGCAGAGTAAATACGCGTGTTTATCGAGCAGCCTTGAATCGATACGTCGCACCACCTTCGGCATACAGAGTGGGTTTTTTCTCTCCTTTACAGAGGAGACAGCAATAAAGTATTAGCAGGATAATTACTGATCAAACAGGACATTGTGCCTGAATAAGTCTGGTAATAGACGTGTAATTAAACTAGTCTTAGAGAGGAACCGTGCATGGTGCAGAGCCCTTCTTGGACGGAAAAGTGAGGTGAGAGACTTAGCGTGTCTCGTGTTATTAAAAAACTTTATCAGTTATGATCTATTTCTAGTTTTAAAAACTTGCACTGTTGGATTTGTGGAAAATCTGTTTTCAAAACAAAGAAATAATATTGTAATGCTAATGTAAAATTTTGAGATATAGATAAAAGTGTGTGTATGTGTGTGTGTGTGTGTGTGTGTGTGTGTGTGTGTGTGTGTGTGTGT
>JAAIIK010000128.1:1303028-1314613 GCA_014706435.1 Silurus glanis
ACACACACACACACACACACACACACACACACACACACACACACACAGTAGTTCCTTCAAAGCTCCTGTCAACAGCTATGGAAAGTAAATAGTCCCCTCCTGACTCCAGCCACTAATGATCACATGATCATCTGATATTATCTACAGCAGTAGTTGCTTTGCACTGGTGACCGGAACGTTCCGAGTTCGAATCTCACAGCTGTCACTGAGCCACTATTGAACGTTCAAAGAAAGAACTGAAATGAACACTTACTCCAAATGGTATTGATTATTCCAAAAGTGTCAGGTGTCTGAGGTTTACTTCTGTTTTGCTAACATTCTACAGGATAATATTTCTGTTTTATACGTGACATATTTGCTTGCATATGGGAAGTAGTAGTTCAGTGGTTAGGGCTTTGGTTTTCTGATAGGAAGGTTAGGGGTTCAAGCCCCAGTATCACCAAGCTGCCACTCTTGGGCCCTTGAGCAAGGCCCTTAACACACTGTGTTAAAGGGGCCCTGTATCATGGCTGTCCCTGTCCTTACTCCAGGTTCCTAACATTGCTGGAATATGCGAAGAAAGAGTTTTACTGTAATGTGCATATGATAAGTAAAAAGCACCTTTACCCTTTATGTACATCCATTTTTATCAAGTTTCCAAGTCTTACAGTAAAATGTTTAGCGATTTAACCCCATAGCAGTGTTAAGCCCACTCTGACGACTTGGTGTCCTCGTGAATGTTGTCATGATCTATGTCTTGGATCTTGCATTTTAAATTATTTGCTAGTCAAGAAAACCAGATAACGGTCTGGAATAGTAAACCAACATGTGATTTTAGACCATGCTAATTTGTGTAGTCATGGACAGTGTGTTATAAGTTGATATACTGCACTGCCACTTCTATTCGTTTGGATATTACAACATGAGAACTTGTGTACACATATACATACATGAAAGTGACTATTGTTACGTTTTTATAAGTAAGGGAAGATTAGAACATATTTTTGCGACCATTTATAATGCTGCATTGGACACTAGTGTATCTCATGCATCACACTCACTGACATACACATTCAGATACCGTATTTTTCGGACTATAAGCCGCTACTTTTTTCCCACGTTTTGAACCCCGCGGCTTAAACAACGAATAGGCTAATTTCTGGATATTTCCTGGGTTTTTCCGGTTTCACAAACTTCAAGCCAAAAAACTGAGCGACATAACATTAGACCAATGAAATTTCCGAACGGAAACGAAAAAACGCACCTCACCTGTGTTCTGAGCTGCACGGCATCGGGAGGAAAAAAATGCCACGGAAGGAGGAAGACAGTGAACAATTACTTTCTTGGTAGGCTACTGTTTAGATACAAGCCGTTGTAACGCGTTGAGTCAGGGTCAAGGGAGAGCTCGCTAACTCCAGTTGCAACAGAAATCATATAAGCACAGACAGGTTTCCAAAACTTGTGCTTTTTTATTTTTCTTGGCAACAGCGTTACGGGTTAGTCAAAGAAACTTAGAAATGAGCATCAGAAAATAATAAGGACATATTCCTCAGTCTTGCACACATGCAGTAATACCGGAAAAAGGTGTGTATGGTTTTCTGTTTGTTTGATTTGATGAATTCTAGTGGGTTTTAAAACAGAGTGTGCTGTGGTTTTGTGGCAGGAATGTCATATGTGGAGTTTTCAGAAACTCCAAAAAAAAAAAAATAATAATACAAATGTATAATTTTGATCTAAAAGCCACAATGTGACTCAACATCTAAGTGAAAGTTTAAGATCTCATCAAAAACAAAGCAATTGAAAAGGTAGCATTATGTGAAAAATCTTTTCTTTTTTTTAGATGAAGAAAAGGAGGATTCGATAAACACTGAGACAGCTACACTTATAGAAAGAGAGGAATAGAATGAATGAGAAATGGGGAATAAAGAAATATAGAGCAAATGAAATGATGATGACAGAAGGAGTGGAAAAAGAAGAAGTGGCACAGAGAAGAAGAGTTTTTGGAATGACAGAAAGAGGCAGGCACTGGAGGGCAGTGTTGGGGGTAACGCGTTACAAGTAACGTGCGTTACATAATAATATTACTTTTCTGGAGTAACGAGTAAAGTAGCGCATTACTTTATAAATTTACACATTAATATCTGAGTTACTTTTTTAAAAAAGTAATGCGAGTTACTTTTCAGTTAAATTATTTTGCATAAAAAAATAAATACTGAATTAAAATGAACGTAGTCACGTAGAATCGCGCACTCATACGTGCGAGCAGCGGGAACAGAAGCTGGTCAGAAGTGGAGATGGCAAACTAGGGATTACATTACTGCGATGGAAGTGTTCTTATTATTTTGAAATAGTCGAGGAAAAGGAGAAAGGAATAATGGTTAAGTGGAGATTATGTGTTGGTGAAAAGCTCTTGTCAACTGCAAAAAATACCACTTCAAAAAAAAAAAAACATCTGCATGCAAAGCACAGCACTACAGATGCGTGCGTGCGAGTGTGTGTGTGTGTGTGTGTGTGTGTGTGTGTGTGTGTGTGTGTGTGTGTGTGTATAATGTTGAATATATGTAACATTATGCAATGTTGCATATATGGAAATGGAGACAGAAATATAGAAAACTTTTGCCGACTTTCCACCACTGCAGATCTCTAGACTGCTCAGAATAAAAGTTTTCCGTGGGAGACACATGTACGATGCCATCGTAGCGGAGAGAGAGAGCAAATTCACAGCTCATTTGCTCTTTGTTGGAAGATAAACTGCCACGGTCACTGATAATAGCGCGAACATTGTAAAAGCGTTCAGAATGTTTTAAGCTGATGATGAAGCAGAGAATGATGTAGACGAGGACGAGGTCATATTTACGGAATTGCACGAAGTTTTACGTGATGACAGCGAAAGGTATGTTCTCCCTCCACATCACCGGTGTGCAGCCCACACCCTTAACCTTATATACACGAACGATAGTTACATTTCTGACGGCGAAGGCAGTTTGAAAAGCAGTGTACAGAAGTGCGACTGGAAAGTGTTCAGCCTTGTGGTCAAAAGTTAGTCGATCATCTTATTCTCTAAGAAGTTATTAAACATTTTAAATGTTTAAGACATGTCTTTTGCCCTAATATAACTTATTTCTTAATGGCAATTATCTATATTACACCTGTTACACCTGTAAGGCGTGAAAGAGATACAAGTAACGCAAAAGTAACGCAAAAGTAATATAACGCATTACTTTCCATAAAAAGTAACTAAGTAACGTAATTAGTTACTTTTTTGGGGAGTAACTCAATATTGTAATGCATTACTTTTAAAAGTAACGTTGCCCAACACTGCTGGAGGGTGGGAAATGAGAGAAAGAACCAGAGCATGGCAAAGAGGGCAAGTGTGCTTCAGAAAAAAAAAATCGAGATAAAGGGTAAGAGGGATGGCAGGCTCTTCAGATCGAGTTGACATTAGCAGACCGCTTTCTCTTGTCTCACGCTCCTGTGGCACCGGGGGACTGTCCTCATGCACGCACAGAGACACAGACACAGAAACACACACACATACATACAGCGAGCGCTTCCGAAAGAAAGGGATAGAGAGACAAAGAGAAACTGCAATACACACTTCTCTCTGTCTGCATCTTTTCTATAGACGCCACAAGCAACACCATTTACAGTGTTCATACCACGGTACATTATCCTGGATGTCATGTTGTGGGGGCAAAATGTCTGATGACAGGTTTGTCTTTGTGAGGACTTTAGGGTGGTCCCCACAAAGAAAATCTTTTTTTTTTTTTTTTTCTTCAACATATAAGCAAATAAATAAAAAAGCTGATTACTTTCTCCCTAGGTTCAAAACATTAATTAGCTGCATCAATAATTATAACAGTAGAAGACCCTTATGAAGAAAGTAAGCCGAATCTGCCTGGATTTGTTTATGTGACTTCCTGTCTGTCAATAGCAGGGTTTTCGAGATGTTTGTGAGATCGTCCAGATGTAGCAAAAGTGGGTTAATGAAAACAGATTTTTGGAGTAAATAAGGATCTAGTGAGTCCTCTCCATTACTTCATGTGCTCGCCTGAATCTCATTTGATGACATCATCTTGTCACTCCTCTTTGTAATGTTATGATTTGTTTGTATTGAAACCTTTCAGCATCTGCACACAGAAGAAAGAAATCAGCAAGCAAGACATTCCGAATGTAGATGTTCAAAGCCACCTTTTGCAAGCGTTAGCAATGATTTGTAACGGCAAACATGAGATACAACACTGAAATAAACACTTAGATAAGTTTCTTAAGTTGTGATCACCAACCAGAAAAGTGCTTGGGGAAAATATCTCGATTTAACAGGTACATGCGTCATAACTATGTTAAAGCTCTGAGAGATTAATAAAGCGATCAGATCCAGATGTGTTGTGGTGTGAGGGTGTGAGTCGACTTGCAAGGGTGTGTGTGTGTGTGTGTGTGGGAGGGGTGACCCCTTGTGCTGTAATTGCCTAATGGAGCCTGAGGAAAAATGTCCTAAAGCTACTGTGACTGCTTCATAGAGAAGGAAGAGAGAAAGAGAGAGAGAGAGAGAGAGAGAGAGAGAGAGAGAGATCTGGAGAGATTTTTAATTCAGTTCATTGCATTGTGTTTCCTGGGAGGACACAGTTTTTTAGAAAAAGTCTTCCTACAGACAGAGGCTTTTTTGTGTTGTAATTTGTCTTACAAACACATCTTGAGCTTATTAGTGTTCAAACTGGGATAATGAAAACCAAGCGAGATGGCACACACGGTCCGTGGTGTTGTTTTGCTCTGGATGAGTCGCAGCCCCGGCCGAACAGATTCTCCAGACGCCCCGAGCGCATTTGCACGTCTGTTGGTCATGCATCCGAAGATAAGGGCAACAAAACCAACTGAGAGAAGGAAGCTGACTTCCTCCCTGCGGCGAAACTCAGGACGGCACGAAAAAAGAGCAGCTCTGGAGGGGGGCTTAGCAAACAGAGCACACCAGACCCCCTTTCTAAACAACTAGGAGAAAAAGAGATGGAGAGAATGAGGCAGTGTGACCCCCCTTATCTGTCATCAGCTGGAGGAAATGGCCTCTTCAGCTTCTTCCTGTCCCCCTGCTGATGCTTATTCTGAATGAGTGACAGCCAGGCGGAGGCATTTCAGAGCTCATCATCAGTCAGTCCGTAATCAGATTGAAATCTCGCAATGCAAATGATTAGCATTGTGTGGAGGGGTGGGAGTTTCATTTTTAGTTTTGTTGAAGAAAAGTAGTCAGTCGTTTGCTAATCTTATAAATGTTAACGATGTGATGCATTTATTTTAAAATAGTGTGCATCGGCTACAAGTTGGCATTTGTATTGTGATGCATAATTTTTTATTTATATAGAATTATTAGTAGATGCAGTACACTTTTATTATTTTTAAAGTGACCAAAAATTTTTTATATGTAGATTGATTTCTCCTCGCTAAACTGTTTCTCGAGCGCGTTCTCTCAGCAACACTGCTGCTACGTGAATATGATGTATAACACTACGGAGACCAAGGCATGTCCTGAGAGTCACATGGAATATAGATTTACATGGCAGAGGTAGATCTGTGTCTTTCTGGAGACAGAACAAGAAAAGAACGTCTGGTTTTATTTAATCCTTTTTTCTTTCTTTTTTTTTTTTTGCACTACAAAGGCCTGTTGTGAAAGGGCCATACATTAGAAGTCAGAATGCACTTAAGTAAATGTATGATTTGCTGTTTGTCTGAACCAAAGAAATACACTATCTGTACCATATTGAATTGCATAGCATTATTTTTTTCCATATTTTTTTTATCGCACTGTGTAGAATCAAATCGAAGTTGAGTCGCACTGCATCATAGTAGGGGTAAATCGTATCGCATCAGTAGCTGCTTCATATGTATTGATGATGTATAATATAGTTGGCTATACATTGAGATGCGAATCAATGCACATCCACATCCCCGTAATTTATATTTAACACAGTAGCATTTATCTCTACCCTTCTGGAGTCCGCTCGATTCCCTTTATTCTAGCACAGGTTCATAGATCTGAATCTAAATTCTATTAAATCTGCTAAATGCTACAAAATTGATTCTGATCCAGTCTTCAAGTCACTTTTTTTGTGGACAAAAAACCCCCAGGGGCTTCATTTTGGGTCACGATGGTGATGCAGTCGTTTGTTACTGTCACCTATCAAGTGGGTGGAAATTAAGCTGATGCTGAAACCCTAGGTGGCGGGGTGCTGCAGTGAGTAGGATTGCCGCCTCATAGCTCCAGGGTTCTTTTCTCAATCCTGAGCTCGGGTTACTGTCTGTGAAGTTTTTCCCTGTTCCCTTGTTCATGTGAGATTTCTTCCAAGTTCTCCGGACTAATTTAACCAACCAAAAACAACCTGGTAAGTAGTTTGCCTAAAATAATTCATTCACACTCCTATGTGTGAATGAATATTCGAATAGATGTATTTAAACCATGGCTTTTCCACCGTTAAATGCCTCCTGATCTGAGACATCCAAGGTCCAGACTCCAGTTTTGTGTGTCTGTGCAGAGCTCTTGATACAAGAGACAGTAGAAGGGTTTCACACTCAGGGCAGTGCTAATGAGCACCTTCAGACAATAGGCTTAATAACACTGAAGTGCCAGCCCACCCAGCTGCCTATTCATGTGCTAATATAGCAGAGACAGAGCAGGAATGAAGGAAGCCCCTCCACCCCCTGACCAAATCCATTTGTAACATACTGTATGACTTGAAATACCTTGTGATCCTATGAACCTTTTTCCCCAGCAGATATAAGGTAGGTACGTTCTGTAAGAGCAAGTTAGCAAGTCACATGGTTACTGCAGACACCCATGTATTATTTCCATTGCATTTATTTATCGTTCCATTAGTCTCTTTTACCGGTGGCTACTTATGCAACAGATCGATTCTACAAAAAGCCTGGCAACATTTACAGCATTGAGCCTTGGTAGATTTGTGGCAAAAGGTAATAGATTGAATGAAATGAACATGCAAAAGCCTGGAATTTTCATGACTTGGCAACAGGAGGTTCTTAACTGTTTGCAAGCTGTTCTTCAAACAAAAGGACTCGTGGACCAGTAAACAATGGTGAATGGTATAGGTGAAAGTTCACGTTTGGTTGTCTTTTCAAATAAATTCAACAGAATATTTTATTGTTCTTTAGCATCCAAGTCTGCTAGGCTGCACTCTAGTTTTGGAGATTGGTTTTACAATCTGGCCTAAAAGTATTGTTTTTTTTAAGCAAAATATTTAACCTGAACTACTCCAGAAATGGGAGCTTGGTGGTTTAGTACACTTTTGCCGCTACTGTCTGGGGTTCTCTCCATGCATTGGGGTTTCTTTAGGTATGCATGTTTTTCTTTACTGTGGTTCAGGTGTACTCTGGTTTCCTCCCTGGCCATTCATTGTGGGCTGTTTTTCAAAGGCCAATTTAAAATGATCTTTGGTGTGTGCGATTTTGTCTTGACAAGGTTTAAATCAATTAAATTCCTTTTTTATTTGTATAGCACTTTTAACAGGGTCTCAGAGCAGCTTCACAGAGATAAATCGGTAACAAAAGAATGTGTTCCTAATTGTTAGTTTATCCCTAATGAGCGAGCCAGTGGTGAATGTGGCAAGGAAAAAGTGTATGAGTGCGCATCAATCTTTACACGAGGACACAAGGAAGAATCTAAACTAGTGTTCAAAAGGTTGTGGGTTTCATTCCATTACCCAGCAAGACCATTATGCATAATTAGATCAGATAGGGCCTGTGTCTGATATGTGCCAAATACACGCCTTTGGTTTTGTAGTAAGTGCTTTATTCTGCTCAGGGCCATTCGTATGTGTTAGTGCTAATGTTTTTTAACAAAACAACACATTCCACAATGACCACTGTTTAAAACAGAAAGTCACAATAACGGACCACCATATGGAGCTTTCTTCTTCACCCAGTGACCATCACACTGTTAGTACGTGTTACAGGATGGATCAGTGTTTTGCTCCCACTGGTCATTTTTGAAATGATGCCACATGAAACCGTGCCACTGTAAACAGTGTCTCTTCCAAACAGTTTCCGTATTCAAAAGAACAACGGGCCAAGCATGCAAATTTCACCTCCCCTTCTAAGAAGCGAGAGAACAAAAGTCTTTAAATAAGCACAGTGTAGAGTGAGACCTGTTGGAGTGGTAAAGAGAGAGCGAGAGAGACCGAGACAAAGCGTAGACAGGAACTTCTCCGGATTCCACACACTCATTCGGCACTCTGGAATCTCTGTCATTACGCATGCTTGGCTAAGGAGGTTTGGACGCAAGCACCAAATTGTGTTTATGCTTGTGCGTATGTGTCCATGCCTGTTTGTGTTGTTTTATGATGGTAAAAAAAAAAAACACATAACTCTGCTAAATATACAACAGTAACTGTTTGCATGTTCTGCCTGATTACATCCCGATGCCTTTTTTTTTGTGTTTTGGTTTTTCCCCCTTCATGCTGGTTTGTCCTTTTAAAACAACTTTACATTCTTGGTCCATCTATTATTCCTTGCCAGTGTTTAAAATTCAAACCCAAAACTGCGTGCTGCTGCCGTAAACATTTCCACCCGAGGTCCGTCTCGAGCGTTTGTTGGTAATCCTACTCTCCCACTGACGCTCAGGGGAGTTTCACATTTGACCTTATGAAGTGACCCAGAAAAGTCCTTTTTAGGTAGAAAAAAAGAACAAACTTTGTAGAACAAACTAATTGGGCCGAGCTTTAGAGCCACACAGCTTAAATATTTACTAGTCCATACTTAGAAAAACATTCCATTACACAGATTTGAAAGAATTTGATGAAAGCACTCTTAAATAAATCAAAAAAGGGCATACATACACAACTCAGCATAGCAGTGGTATGTTCCTGCAATCAGAAAAGATGCTCACAAAGGTTGTGTATCTCAATAACTGAGGCCAACGTGATTCGTATCTCGTTGCATAAACAACGATACGATACATTAAAGATACATACGAAGCAGCTATCGATGCGATGTGATACGATTGGTACAGATGGTTCGCTTTTATTTCTTCGGTTCAGACAGTCAAATCATAAATTTACTCAAGTGCCTTCTTACTTCTAAAGCATGGCCCTTTCAGAAACAGGCTTTTGTAGTGCAAAAAAAAAAGGAAAAAATTCAAATAAAACCAGATGATCCCGTTCTGTCTACAGGAAGATGCAGCTCTACCTCTGCCATGTTAATCTGTATTCTATGTGACTTTTAGGACACGTCTCGGTCTCCGCAGTGTTGTGATACGTCATATTCACGTAGCAGCAGTGGTGCTGAAAGAACGCGCTCGAGAAACAGTTTAGCGAGAAGAAATCAATCGGATATTGGTTACAAATTATTGGTCACTTTCTAATTAATAAAAGTATAGCACATTTATTAATAATTATATATAAATAAAATATATATATCAATAAATACAAATGCAAACGTGTATCAGATGGACCCCCTTTTTTTAATCGATGCATCACATTGTTAATGCTCACATGACAAATGTCCACCATCCAAGTGGCAAGAAAAATTTCCTTCTTCTTTTGGGGAATCTCCGACACCAGAATGGTGACTTACCTAATTGTCTATCATATCACTGTGTACATTTACATTTAAGAAGGATAGTTTATGTATGTTTTAACACAAATCAATTTCAAGCATGACAGTAAATATGTCTTATGCACTATATACTGTATATGTATGTACATTATGAATTTCAAAGGTTATGACTGATTTCCATAGTATTTAATTATGTCGTGTGATTCCCCTCTGTGTCTATTATGAGCCCAAATGAAATTCATCTGCTTCAACTGCTGCAAATCCATGAATCCAATGTAAATGTAAAAAAAATCTGGCCTCAAGTTGTGTAAAAAGGTCAGCGATTATAGTAATGGTCACAAGATGTCTGACAGAAAGTACATGTTTTTGGCTTAATCATAACCAAGAATCACATATTTTCTCAATACGAGGTCATCGGCTGACGTAAATAATCATGTATTCAGTTTGGCAAATGTTTCCTTTTTGGAAATTGGAGGTGCAACTCTCTAATTACAATGTAAACCTTTTTGTGTACTAATAGTATCAGATGCTTCACGGATGTGGACATAGTGATTATGAGGGATTTGTACTCCACCTTTTGCAGACAGGTTGCAAGTTTTCCTCCCTGGTTACTGGAAATCAAATCCACAACACAAACATCTGAAATGCAAAGTGATGTCAAAAACTAATCATGCAAACAGACGACAAAGGGACCACAGGTCATTAGATTTCAATACAATCTGCCGTCTTCCAGCTACAAAAACATCTAGACTTGGGTGTGTCAACGCTAGTCATTGCCAACTGATACAGGTTACTATAGCAACCAGCATCATGAAAGCCTACTGGCGATTTCATAGTACGTCGACTGGCGTCTTACATGTATGAAAGTAGAGTTTTTGTTATAGTTTATCTTTTAACGTGTCTTGAAGAGTTACATTGATGTTGTTGTTTTTTTTTTATTTAAGAGTGACACATCATACTGCTATCTGTTTATTGTTCCATTTATATATTCGTCAAGCATTCATTCATGATACAAGTTCCTGTTATCACTTTCTACTATCCAAAAAAACGTCACGTTACCCATAAACCGTAAAACCCTCCGTCCTGAAGGTTTTCCAGTGAACAAAAATTTAACAAATCTAGTTCTGAATATAAAGATACACTGACGACCCCTTACAAAGTCCATATTCAGCTTCCTCACAGAAACTTAAACTTTCTTTCGGCTTCTCCCATTAGGGTTCGCCACAGCGGATCATCCGCATGTTTGATTCGGCACATGTTTTTACGCTGGATGCCCTTCCTAACGCAACCCTCCCCAATTTATCCGGGCTTGGGACCGGCACTGAGAGTGGCTGGGGTCGGTTCCCTGACAGGGGATCGAACCCGGGCCGCAGCGGTGAGAGCGCCGCATCCTAACCACTAGACCACCAGGGGATTCAGCTTCCTCACATAATGCTGTTGAATCTCTTCATGCAGCTCTTTAGTTAGAAAAGTCCCGGTTATGAACGACAGCCTTATAATACAAACACCTCCAGGTTGACATACTGTACAAACTGTTTTATTTTCTCTCCTTATCTGCATCATGTAAGAACCCGTCTGCCCCGAACCTGTACTGCCACTTTAGATTTATGTCAGGTGTAAAACTTGATGGCCACAGACTTATTTATCGCTGCTCAGTACATTTTATTGCAACATACTCTCTTTCCAGATGTCACGCTGTCCGGAGAGTTGAACTGTAAACTTCAGGAAGTGTTTGCGATTTGATTATCTTGCACTTGTTGCACTTTCTGGCAGCGGATTTTATTTATTTATTCATGTATTATTTTTAATGATATTTTAAATCCATTGGTCAAATTATTAGGTCTTACTGTTACACACTCACTGGATGTTTGATCAGGTGCTTTGACCATTAGTAGATGCAAAAGTAATAAATGTATATATAAATCTGCTAGATATCCACATGTTTGGGTTTGTGTTGTCTTCTCTATAGGATTCTGTGATTTATCAAACCCCATCAGATCCAAATCTGAATGAACTCTGCTAATTCTAAAATCAGATTACTTCTCTCTCTC